>JAKSZU010000010.1:13102703-13280203 GCA_026018925.1 Tupaia tana
TTGGCCATGCCACAATCTTGGGCACGCACAAACACGCGCCCGCCATGAGTTTAAGCCACTGGGTCCGGAACTTGAACTGCGGTCAACTACGTGGGAGTCCAGTGACATAGCCATTTCGCTAACTGCTGGTCCCTGATTTCTACTGTTTTTAACAGGAAAAATTATGTATTGCATTTCTAGAAATCTAGTTTGTCTATTAAATCAGTTGAAGCTGAACTCATGGATGACAGTGATCTTATGACAGCTGAAGGGCTTGTGTATTTTTTAAATCAATGAAATATGTAATTTTTGTGTTGAAAAGCAAAGAAACATACATGTATATTTAACACATAATGAGGTGAACTCATTTTAACAACCGTCAGTATTGAAGATTTCTCTTACTATTCCAGAATCCCTCCTGCCTTCTTTCTGATTCTGATCTCCTCTTTCTGAAGGAAACCACTATTCTATCTTTCTTTTAAGTTATTCATTTGTTTATTTTTCTTTAGTTTATGTCTAGGTGTGTGACCCTACACATTATAGGTTTAGTTTTGTGTGGACCTGACCTTTGTGTGAATGGAGTCACATTGAGTGTATTCTTTTGTGTCTTCTTTCAAAATCAGCATGATGTTTGTGAGGTTTATCTTTGTTCTCATCTGGCATTGTAGTTTGTTCATTTTCATTGTTGCACAGTATTCCATCATATGATTATTTCACCAGTTACTTGCCATTTGTACTATTAGTGGGTATACTAGTTTCTGGTTTTTGGCTATTATCTATAGTACTTAATGCTCATATTCATGAATTTTGCTAAGAATTAACCCAGGAGTAGAAATACTGCAACTTTAATTTTATTAGATGATGCCAAACTATGGGTTGTTGGAAAAGTCAAGGCACATTTTTTGCATAGAAAAAACAGAAAAATATGTCATGACTTTCCTGACAACCCAATAATTGTATCAATTTACATTCCTATTGGCAGTGTATGCGAGTTTTCTTGCTCTGCATCCTTGCCAATGTTTGACATTTTCAGATTTTTTTTTTTAATGCTATAGGGCATGTGTGCTTGCTGGAGAGAGAAAGAGAGGGAGAGAGGGGGAGAGAGAGAGAGAAAAATCACCCTCTGGGGAGGTTGGCCATGCTGCAATTCCTTCTCCTCCATTTTCCTCTCAGGATTTTGGGTGGACCCTCATGAACAGACATCAGGATGATTTTCAAGCTGCAGGGCCGCGATTTGAGTTGCACAGTTGGCCATGGGAGACCCAGCTGTCTAAACCACCACTCTGCCGACTAGCCCAATATTTTCAGAATTCTTGAAGTTTGAAAGTTTGATGATGTGGTATAGTTGTGTTTTGTTTAGTTTTTGTTGTAAGGTGCATGCATTTGCCAGAGAGGAATGAGAGAGGGAGAAAGAAAGAAGGAAAGTGAGAAATGACACCTCAAGCAGGATGGCCATGCTTCAGTCCCTTCTCCATTTTCCTCTAAGGATTCTGGGCATGCAAACACACACACCTGGAATTTTTTTCAAGCTGCCAGGTCAGTCATGTTGGATCCAGCTGCCTTAGTTGGCATGCTGCTGGATAGCCCAGTTTTCAATATGACTTTAATGCATCTTTCTCTGATTATGAATAAATAGTTTATCTATTGGTAATTTTTTTTTCCTTTTTGGAGAGGTTTTTGCTATAGGGCGCATGCACTTGCCAGAAAGACAGAGAGAGACTGAGAGACAGAAAGCAAGAAATCACCCCCCAGGGGGGATGGTCACGCCGCAATCCCTTTTCCTCCATTCTCCTCTCGGGATCTTGGGCACACACGCACATGTGCCCGGCGTGAGTTTATAAGCCACCGGGTCCGGGACGTGAACCGCGGTTGACTGCATGGGAGTCCAGTGACATAGCCATTATGCTAACTGCTGTTCCCAGTCTATTGATAATTTTGATGTCTTCTTTTGTGTTCAACTCTTGTTCATGTTTTCTGTTGAGGACCTTTGTTTATTTGTAGAGTATATATACATGCATATATAAAATATGTATTTTGGATTAAACATTTGGTGGTTATGGTTATTGCAGATATCCTAATCTGTCACTTTTCTCTTTTTTTTTTTTTTTCAGTTGTCAGAGGCTGCCTGTACTTGCCAGGGAAAGGTAGAGAGAAGAGGGAGAGAGAGAGAGAGAAACAGTATTCCCCAATAGGATATGGGCATCCTGCAATTCCTTTTTCTCCATTTTTCCATTCTGTCAGGATTTTGGACATGCACACACACATGCCTGGTGTATTTTTTTTTTTTAAGAATTATTTAATTTTATTTATTCATTCGTTTTATTTATTTATTTTGATTTGACCAGAAAGACACAGAGAGAGAGTGAAAGAGGGAAAGTGAGAAAGCAAGCCACCGGGTCTGAGACTCGAACCATGGTCGGCCATGTGGGAATCCAGTGCCCCTATCCACCACGCCACTTGCCGGCCCCAGCCTGGTGTATTTTTAAAGCTGCTGAGGCTGGGATTTGAGCCACAGTTGATCACATGGCATCTGACTCCTTTAGCCACAAGGCTATGGAGCTGGCCTGTCTTTTCATTCTTATCATAGCATCTTTTTTTTTTTTGGGGGGGGGGAGGTTTTTGCTATAGGGTATGTGCGCTCACCAGGAAGACGGAGAGAGACAGAGAGACAGAAAGCAAGAAATCACCCCCCAGGGGGGATGGCCACACCACAATCCCTTCTCCTCCATTCTCTTTTCAGGATCTTGGGCATGCACGCACAAGTGCCAGCGTAAGTTTAAGCCCCTGGCTCCAGGACTCGAACTGTGGTCAATTACATGGGAGTCTTGCAACACAGCCATTACACCAACTGCTGGTCCCATCATAGCATCTTTTTATTAACAGAATTCTTGATCTTAATGTAGTCCAGTTTGTCAGTTTCTTCCTTTCAGTTAATACTTTTTTCCTCAAGTTCCTTTCTTTCATGAGAGACGGTGACACAGACAGAGAGAGACAGACAGACAAGCACCGTCAACTGGATTCCATTCTATAATCCAATCCCCTCAGCCCTTCTAGCCAACCAGGTCGTGTATGCATGTGCCTGGTGGATATGGATGAGTTAGGGAACCAAACCCTCAATCTTCCACATGGATCCAGCATCATTTAAGCAGCATGTAACTGATGTGCCACCAAACTAGCCTGCTTTTTGTATTCTATTTTAGACATCCTAACCCAAGATCATGAAAATAATCTACTATATTATCTTCTAAAAGCTTTACAGTTTTACCTTTAACATTTAGGTCTGCAGTCCACCTACGGTTGATTTAAAAAAAAAAAACACCCAAACTACTATTGTAAGTTTATTATAGTTTTCTCATGAAACAGAGAGGGCATGTGAGCGAGACATACAAAGAAGAGAGACAGGTACCCCTGACAGGGTCTCATCACACCATGATCCTCCTCTTCCTCCTCTCTCTCTCGCCAGGATCTTAGGTACCTGTGCTTCTGTGTGTTCCAGGTCAACTGTGGATCTGAACCTGCAGCTGGCCACGTGGTCTCCAGCATTGTAGGTCAGCACCCACTGCAGCTGGGCCTATAATAGATTTTTTGTAAATAGTGTGAGGTAGGGGTACAGTTCTATTTTTTTCTCACATAGTATTGTCCCAGAACTGTTCACTGTCCCAGAACCTCTCCACTGTTCTGCAGTGCTCTGTTTATGATATATGTTTGTTTCTTTAATCTCTGTTGTCTTTATTTGTCTATTTCTGTCCCAGTATCTTACTGTCTTAATTAGGAAAGCATGAAAATATATCTTTCCTAGGTCAAGACTTTACTCTGTTCTTCAGGAGTGTCTCATATATTCTTGGCCCTTAGCACTTTCATGCTCATTTTAAAATTAATTTGGTTGAGTTCCTTTAGAGCCTACTGTGGTCCAGTTGTGGTGGTGCATAGGTAGCATTACCACTAAGGAGGCTGGAAGCTGCACAGGAGGCATGAGTTTGGATCCTCTACCAACATGAATGGAGCACAATTGCACATGCTTGTGATCCTAGCTAATTGGGAGGTTGAGGCAGGAGGATCATAACACAATGAGACCTGTCAAGAATACCTCAATGGGGACCAGCAGTTAGCGTAAAGGCTATGTCGCTGGACTCCCACGTAGTTGACCGCGGTTTGCGTCCCAGACCTGGTGGGTTAAAACTCACGCTGGGCGCGTGTGCGTGTGCCCAAGATCCCGAGAGGAGAATGGAGGAGAAGGGATTGCGGCGTGACCATCCCCCCTGGGGGGTGATTTCTCGCTTTCTTTCTCTCTGTCTCTCTCTGTCTGTCTGGTGAGCGCACGCGCCCTATAGCAAAAACCTCTCCAAAAAAAGAAAAAAAAAAAAGAAAGAAGAATACCTCAATGAAGCTTTTTTTTTTTTTTTTTTTCCTACAGGGCATGTGTACTTGCGGGGGGAAGGGGAGTTAGGAGAAAGAAATAACTTCCACAGGGAAAATGGCCATGCTGCAATCCCCTCTCCATTCTCCGCTCAGGATTTTGGACATGGTTGCACATATGCTTAACGTATTTTTCAAGCCATTGGAGTCAGGTCTTTAACCATGTCATGTGAGATCTAGCCACCTTAACCACTGTGCCATCAGCTGGTGCCTTATACCTATTTTATTATTTTTATTTTATTTTATTTTTTTGGAGAGGTTTTTGCCATAGGTCATGTGCACTTGCCAGAAAGACAGAGACAGACAGAGAGACAGAAAGTGAGACATCACCCCTCAGGGGGGATGGCCACGCTGCAGTCTCTTCTCCATTCTCCTCTTGGGATCTTGGGCACGGACGCATGTGCGCCTGGAGTGAGTTTAAGTCACCGGGTCTGGGTCTACTACATGGGAGTCCAGTGATGTAGCCATTACGCCATCTGCTGGTCCTGGCCCTTATGCCTATTTTTTAAAATATGTTTATTGGAACCAGCAAATTGCTTAATGGTTATGTTGCTGGACTCCCACATAGTCTAAAACTCACGCCAGACACCTGTGTATGCATGCCCAAGGTCCCGAGAGGAGAATGGAGAAGGGATGGCGGTGTAGTCATCCCCTAGCTTTATTGTTGGCCAGCCATCATTGCAGTCAAGTGTCAGAATCCTGCCATCCCTTAAAGTTCCCATTTTGTAGTCATCCCCTATTCTCACACCTAACCTGAAGCAGCCAGCCAGCTCAAATTTGCTTGCTTTTTTTAATTTTTCCTTTTTAAGAAATTTCTTACAAAAGGAAACATGTATTTTTACACATGTGGCTTTTTTCACTTAGCAGGGTTTCTCAATCTTGGCACAGTGGACATTTTGGACTGAGTAATTTCTTCTCATGGCGGGTTGGCTTATGTACTGTGGGATGCTTAGTAGCAACCTTGGCCTCTACCCACTAGCATCACCCTGCCATGTGACAACCCAGAATGCTTCCAGTTACTGCCACATGTCTCCTGGGAGCAGAATCACCTCTAGATGAGCACCATTGGTTGATTATCACTGGTATTGTTTATGGGGGTTATCTTCTGCCCATTTAAAAAATTGGTTATTTTTCTTTTCCTTAATGATTTGTAAGATATGAGACCTTTTACCACAGTGTACATTGCTTTTCATGTATTTTTTTCTTAACCCCCAGAGGTTTTGTAAAAATATAAAGTGAATTTGTTGGAAAACAAAGATTGAGGAGCCAACAGTGGCATGGTGGTTAAGGTGGCTGGATCCCACATGGTCCAGTGCATAGTTTGAGTCCTAGACCCAGCAGCTTGAAAAACACCCCAGATGCATGTGCCTGTGTGCCCAGAATCCCAAGAGGAAAATGGAGGATAAAGGATTATGGCAGTGCAGCCATCTCCCTAGGGAGTGTTATTTCTCTCCCCCAACCACCAGCGAGTGTACACACCCTGTAGCAAAAACTGAAAAAAGAAAAAGCAAAGAACAGTGATAGAAAATAATGGATTTCTGGGTTTTATGACCGATTGAACCACCCAATTTTGCTTGCTCCAAAATCTCAGTAGAAACTATTTTCTCTCTAATTGTTTTCCCATCTAAATTCTGTATTGCCTTATTAAATTTTTGGCTTGATAATTTATCTTTTCAGTTGCTAAGTGGAATAGGATAACTTTCCCTTTATGTTTTGTAATGATTGTTTGAATATAGGAAAGCTACTGATTATTATTCATTCTGTAATTTCTACATTTTGGATTCTCTTATTGTTTATTTTCCCCTAAGCATTCATTATGAAATTCTTTAGTTCTGCAGCAAGGTTTGAAAGATTTGTACAGTGAGATACACTTGTCAACTATCTAGATTTTACAGTTTATGTTTTGCTGTGTTTTCTTTATTACATCTATCCTTTTACTCATCCATTTATCCTTTTGTCGTTTGTTTTTCTTTTCCCTCCTATTCTCTTCATGTTTTTTCCTTCTTTCAATTATTTGCATTCCTCATTTCTTTTACTTTTCTAATTTTGTTGGTTAATACTTCCTGAACAATTTTAAATAGTCTGACATTGGAAGTACTAGCACTTTGTTTATTTCTAGTCAGGACATGTGTGCTCACCAGAGAGGGAGAGGAAGCATCCCCCTAACAGTGCATGGCTATGCTGCAACCTTTTCTCCTCCATTTAGCCATCCTCTTGGGGTTTGGGGTATTCATGCACATGTACCAGGTTTGCTTTTCAAGCTGTTGGGGCCAGGGTTTGTACTGTGTGGTTGGCCATGTGGGATCTGACTCTCTTAACCAGTAGGTCACGGAGCTGGGCTGGGGGTGCTAGCGATTTAAATAATTGTTTCAGAATATATTTTCTGGCAGGGTTTTGAATTTTGTTTTTGTTTCTAAACTTGTTATAGGGCACCTGCACTCACTAGAGAGAGAGAGAGAGAGAGAGAGAGAGAGAGAGATGGGAAGAGGGGAATGAGAGAGCATGCTCCAGGGGTAATGGCCGCAGCACAATCCCTTGGATTTTGGGTATGCATGCATGTGTACCCAGTGTGTTGAATTTCAAGCTGCAATGTCTGGGACTCTAGCTGATGTTGGTCATGTGGGATTTAGCCACCTCAACCGACACACTACTGGCTGGCCCGAAGTTTGAACTTTTAAACTTTCTTATAAACTTTAAAAGATTTGGCAGAAAAAAAAATTTTTTTTGCAGAAATTTAAACTTTTTTTTTTTTAAGTTAGTTAACTATGGGACATATGTATTCCTTGGAGAGAGATGCAATCCCTTCTTCTCCATTCTTGTCTCAGGATTTTGGGTATGCACACCCATGTGCCTGGCATGATTTTCAAGCTGCCAGATCTGGAACTTGAACCATGCGGTTGGCCATGTGGGATCTAGGTGCCTTAACCTCCACGCCACCTATTGATCCAGTTTAAACTTTTAAACTTTTCTTTTTAGTTTTCTGTTTTGAGCCAAAGAATATTGTTTATGTGCTGACATAGACTTCCAGGTAAGTAATGTGTTACTGGGACCAGCAAATGGTGTAATGGTTACATTGCTGGACTTTCACATAGTCGACTACCGTTTGAGTCCTGGATCCAGCGGCTTAAAACTCACATGGGATTGGGACCAGCAGTTGGCATAATGGCTATGTTGCTGGACTCCCAGGTAGTCGACCTTGGTTTGAGTCCTGGACCCAGTGGCTTAAACTCACACCAGGTGCGGGTGCGTGCGTGCCCAAGATCCTGAGAGGAGAATGGAGGAGAAGGGATTGCAGTGTGGCCATCCTCCCTGGGGGGTGATTTCTCGCTTTCTTTCTATCTGTCTCTCTCTGTCTTTCTGGCGAGTGCATGTGCCTTATAGCAAAAACCTCTCCTCCCCCTGCCCAAAAATAAAAATCACTCATGTGGGGGTGTGTGTGCAGCAGATGGCGTGGTGGTTAAGGGTGCTGGACTCCCACATGACTGACTGTGGTTCAAGTCCTGGACCAGGTGCTTTTTCATTTTCTCTCTCTCTTGCTCTTGCTCTGTCCCTTTCTGGTCAAATTAAAATAAGTAAATAAATAAAACAGTTAAATAAAGTAATTCTAAAAGAATCGCTTAATAAATAAATAAATAAAACTTACACTGGGTACATGTGTGTGCATGCCCAAAATTCTGAGAGGAGAATGAAGGAGAAGGGATTGGGGCATGGCCATTCCCCTGGGGGTGATTTATCGCTTTCTGTCTCTGTCTCTCTGGTGAGTGCAAATGCCCTATTGCAAAAATCTCTCTCTCCCTCCCAAAATAGCAATGTGTTATTATACTAGATTCCCATTTTCTTCTTTGTAAATTGGTGTTTAAGTTTAAATAGATCTTTTCCCAATTCAGAAACACTTCATTCTTATTTTGCTACAGTAAAGTCTCTATGCCAAGATATACTATGTATGCTTGAATATAAGATGCTATTGCAGTTATATATAAAATACTGCATTTTTATGATAAAATATTTTACTTCTGTGCACTAAGATTAGAGTTGAATTGTTTTGAAATTGTAATAGATTTTAATTGAAGATACTAAGCTGAATTCCAGTGAATAATTTTTTTGCCCTAAAGATAAGTTGTTTTCAGTTTTTTTATTTTTTATTTTTTTTATTTGCTACAGAGCATGTGTACTCACCTGAGAGAGACAGAAAGAGAGCAAGTGAGAAATCATCCCCTAGGGGAAATGACCGTGCCATAGTCCCTTCTCCTCCACCCTCCTGGGATTTTGGGCACACATGCATATGGGCCCAGCTAAATTTTCAAGCCACTGGGTCTGTGAATTGAGACACAATAGGCCATGTGGGATCCATGCCACCTGATGGCCCAAGATATCGTTTTATTTTTACTTGTAAAGCATATATATTTTATTTTCAGTTAGTATACTGTATCATGTCATTTAAATTTTTAAAGGGTTGTGTTATAGCTTGTGAATATTAAATGATAAAGTGATATTACATAATTTATTTCAGGATATTCTGCCAAAATTTTATAAAAAATAGCCCAAAGCTAACATACCTTAATCTGATTTTAGTCTGTAAATCATTTTGATTGAACCTTTGGATTCCGTGACTCCTTTCTTCTAGTCTGTGTCTCGATGGGTATAAAGTGATATCTTTTCTGATTACTAATGTGGTTGAGTTTATTTCTGTATGTTTATTGGTCATTTAGATTTCCTCTTCTCTGAAGTACTTGTTAAAAATGTTTTGAGTTTGTTTTCTTTCATTGATATACGGGAGCCTTTGTATTGGGTTGTCAGAAAAGTCATAATATATTTTTTTCTGTTTTCTTTGTAAAAATGTGTCATGACACATTTTCTGATAACCCAGCATTTTCTGGGCACCAATCTCTTGTCAGCTCTATATGAAACGTGTATTTTTTTTTTTTTTGCTTTGTGGTTTGTCTTTTCATTCTTTTTTTTTTTTTTTTTTTTTTTTTGAGAGAGAGACTTGCTAAAGGGTGTGTGTGCTTGCCAGAGAGACAGGGAGATACAGAGACAGAAAGCGAGCAATCGGAAATGGCCACGCTGCAGTCCCTTCTCCCCCATTCTCGTGTTGGAGTTTCGGGCATGCACACACATGTACCCACACGCACCCGGCATGAGTTTTAAACTGCTGCGTCCCGGACTCCAACTGCAGTCGACTGCGTGGGAGTCCAGCAGTGTAACCATTATGCCATCTGCTGGTCCTTTTGTCTTTTCACTCTTTATGGTATACTTTTTTTATATAGACATTATTTTATTGCCTAAATGTGTGTGCACTTGCCAGATAGTGACAGAGAGAGAGAGGGAGAGAAAGAACCCTCCAATGGGGTGTGGTCATGCCACAGTCCGTTCTCCATTTCTCCATCCTGTCAGGATTTGGGGTGCACATACAAACATGTGCCTGGTGTATTTTTCAAGCCCCTTGGGTCCGAGATTTGAACCATAGTGGACCATATGGGATCCAGCCCCTTAAGCACTAGACTACAGGGCTGAAGCATTTTAAATTTTATTGTGGTCCAATTTATTAGCTTTTTTATACAGGGTTGATGCTTTTTATCTTAAGAAATTCTTCCCTACCCAAGGCAATGAAGATATCCTCCTAGGTTACCTTTTCGAAATTGTATAGTGTTGTCCTCTACTTTAGGCCTACAATGAAGTTGGTGTTCATTTTCTTTGATAGTGTGATATAGGGGTCCAATTTCATTTTTTTCTTTGTTGATATCTAGTTGTTCCAGCACCATGTACTGAAAAAAAACCTTCCTTTCCTTTGCTTTGTAATGCCTCTGTGGTATATTAGATGTCCATATGCATGTGGTATATTGATAGGACATATTTCTTTTTTATTAATTTTTTAAAAGAGTTTTTGCCTTAGGTCGTGTGGGCATGTCAGAGAGAGACAGAGACAGTGAGAGGGAAAGTGAGAAATCATCCCCAAGGGGGGATGGCCATGCTGCAGTCCCTTCTCCTTTATTCTCCTCCTGGGATCTAGGGCACAAATGCACATGCACCTGGTATGATTTTCACCAGGTCTAGGACTTGAACCACAATTGGCCATGTGGAAGTTCACTGATGTAACTGCTATGCCATCTGCTGGCCCTGACATTTATTCTTTATTTAAAAGTCTGTATTCATTCATTCTTTTTTTTTTTTTTTTTTTTGTGATAGGGCGCGTGCACTCGCCAGACAGAGAGAGAGACAGACAGAAAGCGAGAAATCACCCCAGGGGGGATGGTCATGCTGCAATCCCTTCTCCTCCGTTCTCCTCTCGGGATCTTGGTCATGCACGCACACGCGCCCGGCGTGAGTTTTAAGCCACTGGGTCCGGGACGCGAACTGTAGTCCACTACATGGGAGTCCAGCGACATAGCCATTACGCTAACTGCTGGTCCCATTCATTAATTTTTTAAAAGATGTTTTTGCTATAGGGTGCATGCGCTCGCCAGAAAGACAGAAAGATAGAGAGACAGAAAGCAAGAAATCACCCCAAAAGCAAGAAATCACCCCCCAGGGCAGATGGCCACGCCGCAATCCCTTCTCCATTCTCCTCTAGGGATCTTGGGCACGCACGTACATGCGCCCTACTTGAGTTTAAGCCACTGGGTCCAGGACTCGAACCGTGGTCAATTACACGGGAGTCCAGCGAAATAGCCATTACTCCAACTGCTGGTCCCGTGCCTGTCATGTTTTTCAAGCTACCAGAACTTGAACTGCACAATGGGGTCCAGCTGCCTTAACCACCATGCCACCGACTGGTCCCTATTTATGTATTTTTAAGACAGGGTTGTGGCATTACAATCGTCACACCTCAGCCTCTCATGCCTCAGCCTCCCAGCTAGGTCTGTAAGCACTCACTGTTATTTATTATTATTTTTTAGGATAAATTCCTAAGAGAATTAGGGCAAAATAAATGATTATTTGTTAATCGTTACTGTAAAATTACTCTAGAAAGTTTGTGCAAATTAAATTCTTTCAGCTTATTTTCTAATTTTAAAAATTGTGGTAAAATACACATAAAAGTAACTATATTGGCTTAAATGTTTTTTTCTTCTTTATTAGTGATCGAGTGCATGCACACGTGAGAGAGGGAGAGAGAGAGAAAGAGAGAGAGAGAGAGAGAGAGAGAGAGAGAGAGAGAGAGAGAGAACAGCACCTCCACAGGGTCTGGTCATGTTGCTCTCCCCTTCCTCCAGTCCTCTGGCCTGTGGATCCCAGGCACTTCTGTGTATGCCCAGAATGTTTCAGGATGACCAGGTGAGGGATTTAAACTTTGGTTACCATCAGGCTTCTCTTTTTTTTTGAGAGGTTTTTGCTATAGGGCGTGTGCGCGCGCCAGACAGACAGACAGACAGAAAGCGAGAAATCACCCCCCAGGGGGGATGGTCACGCCACAATCCCTTCTCCTCCATTCTCCTCTCGGGATCTTGGGCATTGCACGCACATGCGTCCGGTGTGAGTTTAAGCCACCGGGTCCGGGACACAAACTGCGGTCAACTACGTGGGAGTCCAGCGACATAGCCATTACGCTAACTGCTGGTCCCACCATCAGGCTTCTCTTTAGCAATGTATTACTGCTATATAATGGAGCTGGCCCTTCCATCTTGACTATTTTTAAATGTACTGTTCATTGTATCAAATACATTAATAATAGTGCAGTCATCACCACTGTCTCTCTCTGCAACTTTTCACTTTGTAAAATTGAAACAGTTAACTTTCCTCCTCTTCTCTCAGCTGGTGGCAACCACCGCTCTGCTTTCTTTCTTTTTTTTTAAATAATTATTTTATTTAACTTTATTTATTTTAACTTGAGGGGGGGGAGAGAGAGCGAGCGAGCGTGCGCGCGCAAGCAAGCCAGCCACCAGGTCTGGGACTGGAACTGCAGTTGGCCATGTGAGAGTCCAGTGCCCTTAACAACCATGCTACATGCTGGCGCCCACCATTCTGCTTTCTGACTCTTACTTTGACTACACTCAGTACCTCATATAATTGGAATCATACAGTATTTATTCTTTTGTGACTGCCTTTTTAAATTTAACGTAATGTACTCATTTTCATCCATATTGTAGCATATGCCAGAACTTCCTTCCTTTTTAATGCTGAATAATGTTCCATTGTATATATTGGGGTGTCAGAAAAATCATGACATATTTTTCTGTGTTTGTCTATGTAAAAATACATCATGACTTGGGACCAGCAGTTAGCGTAATGGCTATGTTGCTGGACTCCCACGTAGTTGACCACGGTTTGCGTCCCAGACCCAGTGGCTTAAAACTCATGCCGGGCGTGTGTGCGTGCGTGCCCAAGATCCTGAGAGGAGAACGGAGGAGAAGGGATTGCGGTGTGGCCATCCCCCCGGGGCGTAATTTCTCGCTTTCTGTCTCTCTGTCTCTCTGTCTGTCTGGTGAGCGCATGCGCCCTATAGCAAAAACCTCTCCCCCCCCCAAAAAAAAATACATCATGACTTTTCCCATGACCAGGTATATATACCAATTTTTTACTTATCCATTTATCTGTTGATGACACGTGGGTTTCTCTTGAATTTTAGCTACATGAATACTGATGCTGTGAACGTGGGTATGCAGATATCTCTTTGAGACTCTGCTTTCTTTCAGTTCTTTAGGATATATATATATATATATATATATATATATATATCTCCAGAATTGGAATTACTGGGCCATATGTTAATCTATTTTAATTTTTGAGCTACTGCCATATTGTTTTCCTTAACAACTGTATCATTTTATATTCCCACTAACTGTGCACCAAGACCCAGCTTCTCTACAACCTTGCTAGTGATTGTAGTGATTGTTCTTTTCTGTTTTTTTTTTTTTTCTTAATACTAGCTATCCTAATGTTGGAAAGTGGTATTTATTGTAGTTTTTGATCTGCATTTCTCTAATGATTAGTGATATTGAGTATCTTTTGTGCTTTTTGACCATATGTATATATTTTCTGAAAAAAATTTATTCAGTACTTTGCTCATTTTTAAATTGTTTTGTTATTGTTGAATTTAAGGAGTTCTCAGTATATTGTGGATATTAACTCTTATCAGATACCTTTTTGCAAGATACGTTTGTTAGCTTACTCCTTTCTGCCTGTGGATGCCACCAGGGAAGCATCGTTGAAGTCTCTCTTCCCGCTGCCATCACGTCTAAGTCGGAATCTTCCGAAGAGTGGAACAGCTGCAGAAACTCTGTAGTGGAGGGTTGAGCTTTGAAACCACTGATGAAAGCCTAGGGAGCCATTTTGAGCAATGGGGAACGCTCACGGACTGCGTGGTAATGCAAGATCCAAACAGCAAGTACTCCAGGGGCTTTGGGTTTGTCACGTATGCCACTGTGGAGGAGGTGGATGCAGCCATGAATGCAAGGCCACACAAGGTGGATGGAAGAGTTGTGAAACCAAAGAGGGCTGTCTCGAGAGAAGATTCTCAAAGACCAGGTGTCTACTTAACTGTGAAAAAGATCTTTGTTGGTAGCATTAAAGAAGACACTGAAGAAAATCACCTAAGAGATTATTTTGAACAGTATGGGAAAATGGAAGTGATTGAAATCATGACTGACTCAGGCAGTGGCAAGAAGAGGGGCTTTGCTTTTGTAACTGTTGACGATCTTGACTCTGTGGATAAGATTGTCATTCAGAAATACCATACTGTGAATGGCCACAACTGTGAAGTAAAGAAAGCCCTGTCCAAACAAGACGTGGCTAGTGCTTCTTCCACCCCAAGAGGTCGGAGTGGTTCTGGAAACTTTGGTGGTGATTGAGAAGGTGGTTTTGGTGGTAATGACAGCTTTGGTCATGGACAGTGTTCTTTGTGGCTTTGGTGGCAGCCACGGTGGTGGTGGATACGTTGGAAGTGGGGATGACTGTAATGGATTTGGCAATGATGGTGGTTATAGAGGAGGCAGCCCTGGTTACTCTGGAAGCAGCAGAAGCTATGGAAGTGGTGGACAGGGTTATGGGAACCAGGACAGTGGTATCGTAGGAATGGCAGCTATGATGGCTATAACAACGGAGGAGGCAGAGGTGGCTTTGGTGATGGTAGTGGAAGAAATTTTGGATATTGTGGAAACTACAATGATTCTGGGAATTATAACAGTCTTCAAAGTTTGAACTCATCGAAAGGTGGAAACTTTGGAGGCAGAAGCTCTGGCCCTTATGATGGAAGAGGCCAATGCTTTGCCAAACCATGAAATCAAGATGTTTGTGTCAGTTCTAGCCACAGCAGTAGCTACGGCAGTGGCAGAAGGTTTTAATTAACTGCCAGGAAACAGAGCTTAGTAGGAGAGGAGAGCCAGAGAAGTGACAGGGAAGCTACAGGTTACAACAGATTTTTTTTTTTTATAGGTTTTTTCACAGTAGGGCGCGTGCGCTCACCAGACAGACAGAGAGAGACATAGAGACAGAAAGTGAGAAATCACCCCCCAGGGGGGATGGCCACGCTGCAATCCCTCCTCCTCCATTCTCCTCTCGGGATCTTGGGCATGCACGCACACGCGCCCGGTGTGAGTTTAAGCCACCGGGTCTGAGACTCGAACCGCGGTCGACTATGTGGGAGTCCAGCGACATAGCCATTACGCTAACTGCTGGTCCCCAGGTTACAACAGATTTGTGAACTCAGCCAAGCACAGTAGTGGCAGGGCCTAGCTGCTTCAAAGAAGACATGTTTTAGACCATACTCATGTGTATGGGCAAAAATACGAGGACTGTATTTGTGACTAATTGTATAACAGGTTATTTTCGTTTCTGTTCTGTGGAAAGTGTAAAGCATTCCAACGAAGGGTTTTAATGTAGTTGTTTTTTTTGCACCCATGCTGTTGATTGCTAAATGTAATAGTCTGATCATGACGCCGAATAAATGTGTCTTTAAAAAAAACGATAGCTGTTTTGCAAATAATTTCTCTTATTTTCTTTTTTCTCTTTTCCATTTTTGGGGTTTTTGCCATAGGGTGTGTGTACTCACCCAGAGAGACAGAGACAGTAAGAGGGAAAGCCAGAAATAGCCTCCCATGGGGCATGGCCACGCCTCAATCCCTACTCCTCCATTCTCCTGGTTTTTTAGCATGCATGTACACTTTTTACTTTTGTTGATAGTGTCTTGATCCACAATATTAAAAAAATTTTCATGAAGTGCAGTTTGTCTATATTTTTTCATTGCCTATGCCTATTAGTGCCACATTTAAAAAATCGTTGCCAAATCCAATGTCATGAAGCTTTTGTCCTTTGTTTTTTCCTAAAAATTTTACTCTTTTAGATCTTACATTTAGGTTTTTTATCTATTTTGAGTTAGTTTTTTGTATACGATATTAGATAAAGGTCTTTTACTTGGGCTATCCAGCCTTCCTAGCATTATTTATTGAAAACTGTCTTCACATTGAAGGGTCTTGACATCCTTGTCAAAAAACATTGAACCAGGGACCAGCAGTTAGCATAATGGCTATGTCGCTGGACTCCCACGTAGTCGACCACGGTTCGTGTCCCAGACCCGGTGGCTTAAACTCACGTCAGGCCCGTGTGCGTGCGTGCCCAAGATCCCGAGAGGAGAATGGAGGAGAAGGGACTGCGGCGTGACCATCCCCCCTGGGGGGTGATTTCTCACTTTCTGTCTCTCTCTCTCTGTCTGGCGAGCACATGCGCCCTATAGCAAAAACCTCTCCAAAAAAAAGAAAACAAAAACCAAAAACAAAAAACATTGAACCATATGAGGGGACTGCAACAACTTAGTAGAAAATAGAGTTAAAATATGGATTTATTTTGGTGGAAAAATTTTGAAATTTATGCATAATTTTTTCATAGTATGTGTTGTTCATAAACTTAAATTTTTTTAAATTATTTTAATAATCTTGTTTATATTACATTGAATCATATATAACTTTACAGCCTATTACTTTTCTTTTTCCAGAAGGGATACTATTCATATCAGTCAATACAAAGACATTAAAATCTTGTCCATAAACTTTTGGAAAACTCCTTATATATGCCAGTGTTTCTTTCTAGAATCTCTGTTGTAGTCCATTAGTTTTATGTTTACCTTAATGTCAGTACTATATTGTTTTGATTACTGTAGCTTTATAGTTTTACTTTTTTTTAAAATTTTACCAGAGAGGGACAGAGCGAGAGAGCAAGAGAGAGAGGGAAAGTGAGAAAGGAAGCTGCCAGGTCCAGGACTCGAATCACAGTCAGTCATGTGGGAATCCAGTGCCCCTCACAACCACGCCACCTGCCGGCCCCAATAGTAAAGTTTTGAAATGAGAAAGTGTGATTCTTGAGCTTTGTTTTTGTTTTTCAAGGTTCTTTTGACTCTCTGGGGCCCCTTGAGCTTCCATATGAATTTTAGGACAGATTTTTTTATTCTACAAGAAAGAGTAATAGAATTTTTCTTTTTTTATTGGCTAGACGATGTGTCCATTTGTTGGAGAGAGAGAGAAAAATGAGAAAACACTCCCCCTTGGGGTTTCGTCACACCATAATTCTTTCTCCTTTTTGTTTTTTTTTAAGAGAGATTTGTGCTATAGGTGCTGGTGCTTGCAGTTGCTGGAGAGACATGAAGTGAGAAATCACCCCTCAGTGGGGAATGGTCACACACATATTTCCTGGCATGAGTTATAAGCTATTTGGTCCAGGACTCGAACTGCAGTCAACTAGGCGGAAGTCCAGCAACAAACCATTATGTCATTTGCTGGCCCCAGCCTAGTATTTTTTTTTTTTTTTTTTGGAGAGGTTTTCGCTATAGGGCATGTGCGCTCGCCAGACAGACAGAGAGAGACATAGAGACAGAAAGCTGTCCCAACCTGGGGAGACAGTCGAACAGGTTTCCTGAGGGAAGGAGTGAGAGCCGGAACAAGCGGCACAGTGTCACAGCACGGAGACGACACAGTGTCTTCAGTGACGTCTGTTTATTGTGGGCAGCACAGAGACGACGCAGTGTTACAACTCTTCAGGGTCGCGTCGTCTATTGTGAGCAGCACGGAGACGACGTGGTGTCACAGCTCTTCAGGGTCGTCTGGAGATGATGTAGTGTTACAGCTCTTCAGGCTCTCTGGGTCGTCATCTGGCTACTGTGGGCCAGGCATCGTGGTTATATACATGCTGGTGGGCCGTGATTGGTTGTAAACGGTGGGTTATGATTGGTTGCTTTTGGACCAATCATGAGGTGCCGGATATGCAAATCTGAGGGATTCTAGTGGCCAATCAGAGCAAGGTTTTGAAGGTCAGGTTTTTCGAAGGGAACCAATCATGGCAATTGTTTCGCTCTCTGAGAAACCTCGGCAGACTCGCTGGTGCGCAGCCTCCCACAGAAAGCGAGAAATCACCCCCCCCCCCCGGGGGGGGGATGGTCACGCTGCAATCCCTTCTCCTCCATTCTCCTCTCGGGATCTTGGGCACGCACGCACATGCGCCCGGCTTGAGTTTTAAGCCACCAGGTCCGGGACGCAAACCGTGGTCGACGACGTGGGAGTCTAGTGACATAGCCATTACGATAACTGCTGGTCCCCAGCCTAGTATGTTTTTTAAGGACTCAAAACATGCAGTTGTCAGTGTGAGATTCAGGGCCTTAATTACCACCCAGTAGCTGGCCCTCTTAATTTCTTTTAGCAACATCTTACAGTTTTCATTGTACAAGTCCTTTACCTCCCTGGTTATTTTATTTTTTTTGGAGAGGTTTTTTCGCTGTAGGGCGCGTGTGCTTGCCAGACAGAGACAGAGAGACAGAAAGCGAGAAATCACCCCCTGGGGGGATGGTCACGCTGCCATCCCTTCTCCTCCATTCTCCTCTCGGGATCTTGGGCACGCATGCACACGCACCCAGCGTGAGTTCTAAGCCACCTGGTCCGGGACGCGAACCGCGATCGACTATGTGGGAGTCCAGCGACATAGCCATTACGCTAACTGCTGGTTCCCACCTCCCTGGTTATTAATTCCTAAGTATTTTATTCTTTTTTGTGCTATTGTAATGGAGTTGTTTTTATTACCATTTAAAAATTAGTTTTGGGACCAGCAGTTAGCGTAATGGGTATGTCGCTGGACTCCCACGTAGTCGACCCTGGTTCGCGTCCCGGACCCGGTGGCTTAAACTCACGCCGGGCGCGCGTGTGTGTGTGTCCAAGATCCCGAGAAGAGAATGGAGGAGAAGGGATTGTGGCATGGCCATCCCCCCTGGGGGGTGATTTCTCACTTTCTGTCTCTCTGTCTCTGTCTGGCGAGCGCACGCGCCCTATAGCAAAAACCTCTCCAAAAAAAAAAAATTAGTTTTCTCGAATTAATTTCCAGAAGTAGTACATCTTTGTCTTATTTTAAAATATATATATTTAAAAAATGTCTTGGCTTTTCTCAATTTTTCCTGTTTTTCAACTGCACAAACTAAGCAAATTTCCTCAGCTTATCTGTCACATAGTTATGTTTCTTTCAGCATATTCATACTGCTCAGAGCCTGCAAGTCTTTGAAAAAAGTGGGAAAATTCTATGATTTGAAAAGTGCTAAAAACATTTTGGAAACTGAAAATTTAGCCATAGTTAACATATTACTGACATTGTTTGTTGTTGGTTTATATTGACTGACTGATAATTACGTTTTGAATAAATAGCCAAAACAGTACAAGTAAAATAGTATTTGGGACTATAAATAAAATGTAAAATATATTTCTTTCTCTTTTATAGAATTCAGGAAATGATCTGATACTTTTCTTTTTTTTTAAATAACTATTTTATTATTTATTTATTCATTCATTGATTTTTAATTTGACCAGAGAGAGACAGAGGGTGAGTGAGAGAGAGAGGAAGTGAGAAAGCAAGCCACCAGGTCCAGGACTCGAACCCCGGTCACCCATGTGGGAGTGTCCAGTGCCTTAACCACCACGCCACCTGCTGGTCCCTGATACTTTTCTTAAAAAAAAAAAAAAAAAAAAAAAAAAGAATTTTGGGGGGCCAGAAGATGGTGTGGTGGTTAAGGCAGCTGGATTCCTACATGGCCGACTATAATTTGAGTCCCAGGCTTGGTGGCTTTAAAATCGTGCCAGGTACATATGTGTGCATGTGTGCCCAAGATCCTGAGAGGAGAATGGAGAAGAACGGTGTGGCATGGCCATCCTCCCTAGGCGGGTGATTTCTCATTTTCCCTCTTTCTGTCTCTCTCCTCTCTGGCAAGCACACATGCCCTATGACAAAAAATCTAATATATATATATTTTTTTTAATAATTTTTTATGTACTTTTACGTATTATTATTTAACTTGTGTACACCCATCAGAGAGAGACAGAGGAAGAAAGAGAGAGAGGGAAAGTGAGAAGTCAAACCGCCAGATCTGAGACTTGAACTGTGATTGACCACATGAGAGCCCAGTGTCCCAGCCACTACACCACCCATTGGCCACTGAATTTTTGTAATATTTTGCAGAAAAAAATGAAAAGAGTATGTATAATTGATCCTCATTATTTGCAGAATTTGTTTTTGAATTTTTTACTTGCTAAAATTTACTCATAGCCCCAAACTCTACACTTGCAGTACTTATGTGTGCCGTCATGTGCTGTATAATGACGTTTGATAAATGACAGTGTATGCCCTGATGGAACAATGGGCTACACCATATAGTTTATTGTAGTACGCTACGTCAAGTAATTGTATGTATGTATATTTTATGATATTTGCACAGTGATGCCATCATTTAATGATGTGTTTCTCAGAATGTATCTTTGTCATTAAGTTATGTACATATGATTGTATAAGTGCAGAGCTGCCAAAAATTTGAGTCCCCCATATAACAGAATAGCACAGACTGGGTAATGTATGAAGAACAGAAATTTCTTCATAGTTCTGGAAGCTGTGAAGTCCAAGATTGAGTGCTTGCATCTTATGAGGGTCTTCTTGCTGTATCATCCCATGGTGGAAGGCAGAGGGCAAGAGAGCAACGTGGGTTGGACTTACCTTTTTATTTATTTATTTTGAGAGATTTTTGTATAGGGTGCATGCGCTTGCTGGAGAGACTGACAGAAATCACTCCCAGGGGGGATTGTGTTGCCACAATCCCTTCTCCTCCATTCTTCTGTCAGGATTTTGGGCACACATGCACATGCATCCGGTGTGAGTGTCAAGCCACCAGGTCTGGGATTTGAACCATGGTTGACCATGTGGAAGTCTAGCACATTAAGCACTATGCCACCTGCTGGCCTTGACTTGCCTTTTTATAATGGCACCAACCCCACTCTTGAGGGTGGAACCCCTATGACTTCATCACCTTTTTTTTTTCCTTTTAAAAATAGTTATTTTTCCATGAGTGAGAGAGACAGAGAGAAGGAGAGAGAGAAGTGGGAACAGGATCCCTAAGAGGGACTCAGTGATGCAATCTACCCACAGCCTCTCCCAGTCCTAGAACATGGGCATGCCTATGCCTGGCATACTCAGGGGTTTCAGAGTATGAACATGGAACCTTCTCATGTGGTCCAGCCTTGCAGAACATCATGTTTTACTGGTGTGCCACCAGCCACTCCCCCTAGTCACCTCCTTAAGGTCTTACTTCTTCCTACTATTACAATGGCATTTAAATTTTAACATGAGTTTTAGAGGGGACACTTACACCACAGCATCCTCTAACCAGCATATTCCCAGCTAAATTTGATCAAGGTGACAGCCTGTCTTATTTCAGCTCTCAAACAGATGATAGTTTGATAAAGACAGCAGAGGGCAGGGTAGTACAGTGTAGTACAGGAAGCTCTGGCTCTGGAGCCAATTGGGCAGGGTTTGAATCCCAGCTGGGCTATCTGTTACTGGGATGACCTCAGGTTAAGTCACGTAACACTGTTTTTTTTTTTTTTTTTTTATAGGTTTTTGCTATAGGGCGCGTGCGCTCGCCAGACAGACAGAGATAGAGAGACAGAAAGTGAGAAATCACCCCCCAGGGGGGATGGCCATGCCGCAATCCCTTCTCCTCCATTCTCCTCTCAGGATCTTGGGCACACACGCACACGCGCCCGGCGTGAGTTTAAGCCACCGGGTCCAGGACTCAAACCACGGTCGACTACTTGGGAGTCCAGCAACGTAGCCATTACGCTAACTACTGGTCCCACGTCACATAACACTTTTGAATCTCATTTCTTTTTTGTAAAATAAAGTGAAATCTACCACAGTGAGTTATTTTTAGGATTTAAGATTATAATCTACATGAGATGTATATATGTTTGCATTTACACACATTCGTTATATATTTGCATTTACACACATTCACATGTGCATATTTTCCCTATCAGTAGTGGTTCTGTATTTGCTAATGCAACGTTCACAACTTTGTAGAACATAACTATCACATGGGGCTAGCAGATGGTGAAATGGTTATGTTGGTAGATTCCCACATAGTTGACTGCAGTTCGAGTCCCAGATCTGGAGGCTTAAAACTCATGTTGGGTGTGCGCATGCGTGCCCAATTTTCTGAGAGAAGAATAGAGGAAAAAGGATTGCGGCGTGGCCACTCCCTCAGGAAGGTGATTTTGTGCTTTCTGTCTCTCTGTCTCTCCAGTGAGCACATGGACCCTATAGCAGAAAAAACTTCTCTTGAAAACAAAAACAAAAACACGTAACTACCACAAATAATGAGAATTAACTGTATATCTTTGATAATGATATACAGTTATATCTTTGATATATTTGATAATTAGTAATTTTATTCTTATTTTATATTGGCACTTGTTCCTATCAAAGTCTTATCAGGACTCTGAAAAGATCATCAGAATTAGCATATAATTTAAAACAGGTAACAACAGTATCAGTAGTCTTAAAGTTTATGATTTGTCAGTGCTGTGCCCCCCTTTTACACTTAACAGCTCTTTGGAACATTAGATATTTATTACCCAAATACTTAATACTACTCTGTGGTTTAGTTCTCCCATCTGTAATCTTCATAGGTTTTTAGAAGGATTATGCCAGTTACAAAACTGTTGTCTCTCAGCCTGAAACACACCCTTCTATACTCTGTTTTGTAAGACTACTTCTAAGACTGCAAATCACCATTGTCCTACCAGCTATTCACTTTCAGGTTTCACAGATATGGGGCACTAGAGGGGGCAGCAGGGACCAGGAAGAAAAGATTCACACCTTTCGTTTTCCTCTCTTGTGTTCCCTGTTTTTCTGCTACTATGACCGTCACCTTTGTGAAAGTTTTCGCTCTAGCAGCAGCAGGTTTTTTCTGTTTCAGGAGTTGAATTCAGTTTGTTGTTTTTCAAGACCTATAGGACCAGCCTCAGCATAACACTTAACACTGGCACCAGTTGACTGGTATCCTCTTCCTCA
This sequence comes from Tupaia tana, assembly GCA_026018925.1. Lineage (NCBI taxonomy): Eukaryota > Metazoa > Chordata > Mammalia > Scandentia > Tupaiidae > Tupaia > Tupaia tana. The sequence continues at coordinate 13,125,396 of JAKSZU010000010.1, forward strand.
AAAGTTTGTGTTCCTATTTCAGAAACCTCCCTTTTCAAGTTCAGAAACAACAGCAACCACTGAGCAGTGCTCATTCCTCAGGGGTCTGAATTTCAGCTCTGTGGGACCCTTCTTCCAAGGTTCTTAGTTTTTATATTTCCAGTCTCTTCCCTTGGCCCCCGTAGACTTAGCAGCTAGAGCTTTTCCCTGCAGTTAAAAAAATTATTATGTTAAAAACTCAAAATAGCACATACATGTAAAGAGAGAATGCATACATGCAGGGACTTGTCTTACTGTGGTTCCTTTCCCCCACCCTTAAGCTCCCTAGGATCTTGGGCATATGTACAGGTACTTGGTATTTTTCAGATAGTTTTGGCTAGGAATCTGAATCCATGATCAACCATGTGGCTTGCAGTCTGGTACACTACCAACTATACCGCCATGGCTGGGCCCCTGCAATTCCTCGATCCTTTGTGTTCTGTTTACTTTTCAATTTTTATATTAAATTCTCTTTTAAAATAATCAGTGTGATTTCCCTCCTGCCTAGACACTGACCAAATACAAGGATGAAATAATTTACCAAATAGGGGCCAGCAGTTAGCGTAATGGCTATGTTGCTGAACTCCCACGTAGTCAACTACAGTTCGAGTCCCGGACCTGGTGGCTTAAACTCACGCCGGGCGCGTGTGTGTGCATGCCCAAGATCCTGAGAGGAGAATGGAGGAGAAGGGATCACGGTGTGGCCATCCCCCCTGGGGGGTGATTTCTTGCTTTCTGTCTCTCTGCCTCTCTCTGTCTGTCTGGTGAGCACACACGCCCTATAGCAAAAACCTCTCCAAAAAAAGAAAAAAATATATATATTTCTTATTATAAAGAATTACGTAATTTCAGAAAATGTATAACTATGGAAAGAAAATAAATGAAAGAATAGAAATGATGATTATTATTATTTTTTTTATTTTTATTTTTTTTGAGAGGTTTTTTTTGCTATAGGGCGCGTGCGCTCGCCAGACAGACAGAGTGAGACATAGAGACAGAAAGCGAGAAATCACCCCCCAGGGGGGATGGTCACGCCGCAGTCCCTTCTCCTCCATTCTCCTCTCGGGATCTTGGGCATGCATGCACACGCGCCCGGCGTGAGTTGTAAGCCACCGGGTCCGAGACGCGAACCGTGGTCGACTACGTGGGAGTCCAGCGACATAGCCATTACGCTAACTGCTGGTTCCCTAGAAATGATTATTTTCACCACTCAAGAAATATCTACTGTTACAGCAAGAATAATAAATACGGTGTAATTTTTACTCTATTTAAAACAAGAAACCAGGACAGAAAATTCACCTAAGTTGTGTTTTCCTGCAGTACCTTATTTATTTATGTAAAGTGGCTAAGCTCTATTGAAGATTCATGAGAATTAAATGTGGTAACTTCAATTATGATTGAACTTTTTTTTTTTCCCCCATCCCCAATCCTTCATAGATTGTGTGGGCTCACATGTGAGGGAGAGAGATGTGAGCATCCTCCTCAGAGTCTGGTCACATCGTGATCCCCTCTTTCTAGTTCTCTAACCCATTGGTTTCTGGGCAGTTCTATTGGTGCCTGGTATGGTTCAGGCTGACTAGGCTGGAGATTTAAACTGTAATTGTCATGTGGAGTCTGGCTTTTCTAGAGCAGTGCATTACCTTTGTATTATAGAGTCAGCTCATGACTTATATCTGAGAATCTTTACTCAACAGAAGTTCCATTTTAAAATTAAATCTGGGCAGTTCCAGCAGAGGGTATAATGGTTATATCACTGGACTTTCAACTGAGGTACGAATCTTGGACACAACAGCTTAAAACTCAGGCTGGGCACATGTGTGTGTGTGCGCCCAAAATCCCAAGAAGAAAATGGAAGAGAAGAGATTGCAGAGTGTCCATCTCCTGCTGGGGGGTGATTTCTTGCTTTCTGTCTCTTTCTTTCTCCCTGGTGAGTGCATCCTATAGCAAAAATCTCCCTTCAAAAAATAATATTAAATCTGGGTATTTTCTTGTGTTCTTTTATTAGTATTATTTAGTTATTAAGTCTTTATGTGAAGAATTTTATGCTTTTAGATACTAGATAGACTTATTTATTTATTTATTTTTAATTTGCTAGAGGGCACATGTACTTGCCAGAGAAAGAGACAGAGAAAGAGAAAGCATCCCCATAACTGGGAATGGTCATGCCTCAGTCCTTTCTCCATTTCTCCCAACTTTTTCTTTTCTTTCTTTCTTTTTTTTTTTAATTTTTAATAATTATTTTATTGGTACCACCAGATGGCGTAATGGCTACATTGCTGGACTCCCACTTAGTCCACTGTGGTTCAAGTCCCAGACTCATGCTGGGTGCATGTGCATGCGTGCCCAAGGTCCTGAGAGGAGAATGGAGGAAAAGGGATTGCGGCATGGCCACCCCACCAGAGGGTGATTTCTTGCTTTCTGTCTCTGTTTCTCTCTGTCTTTCTGGCGAGTGCACATACCCTATAGAAAAAAAAACTCTCAAAAAAAAAAAAAATGTCAATATCTCAATAAGTAGTGTCTAAATTCTACTTAAAGAAAGTTTATTTATTTATTTACTCTGAGAAAGATAGAAATAGCATCCCTAACAGGATCTTCATATTGCAGTCTATCCCCTGCCTTAGCCAGCCTGGATCACGGGCATGTATGTACGTGAATGTGCCTGGTATGTACAGGGTGGGTGCCAGAGCCACCCAGCACCTTTGCGAACCCAGCACCTTCCCACATGGATCCAGGAGTGTCATTGGTTAAACCACTGTTTAGCCCCATTTTGGTTGTATGTATGTATGTATGTATGTATGTATGTATTTATTTATTTATTATTGTTTTAAGTTTGCTAAAGGACACTTGCACTTACCAAAGAGAGAGAGAGTAAGGAAGTAAGCCTCAAGGTTCAGGACTTGAACTGTTATTGGACATGTGAGAGTCCAGCACCTTAACCACTACCTCACCTGCTGACCCCTTGTTTTGTTTTAAGGTAATAGCTGTGGTTTTCTTGAGGTGGTGATAACACTTACTATTAAAATGCCTTATGAAAATAACCCAATTAGTATTTTAAGATATAATTTGTTACAGGCCAGCAGGTGGTGTGGACGTTAGGGCACTGAGTCCCACATGGCCAACTTTGTGATTCGAGTTCTGCACCTAGCAGCTGAAAATCATTCTGGATACATGTGCATGTGTGCTAAAAACCCTGAGGAGAGAGTGGAGGGAAGGATTGTAGCATGACCATCCCCACAGGGACTGTTTTTTCACTCTCTTTCTCTTTCTCTCTCCATCAAGCACATACTCTCTATATCAAGCTAAGGAAAAAAAAAAAGAAATACCTAATTCTTAACTTGCAAAAAAACTTTGACTTTTACTACATATTTGAAAAACCTTTCATTTAATAAATGGAGGTGAGAAATTATTCAACAAAAGAAAGAAAATGGAAAAGTTAATATATTACGAGCAAAGAAAATTTAACAAACTGATGGAAATACAGGGAGGCTAGATAGGTTGTAGGGGAGTCAGAACTTTACACCTATCCTCTGGGGACCCAGCCAGGTTGGAGAATTAAATTGACAGAAGATACATTAATAGGAGAAATGGCTAAACATTTCATGTTAGTTCTACTGACATGTGAGCCCCCATGAAGGACCAGGACCAGCTTGTACCAGCTTGTAGCATGTTGGTTAAGGTGGCTGGGTCCTACATGGCTGACTATACAATTCATGTCCTGATCCTGGTGGCTTGAATAATGTGCTGGGAGCATTTGTTTGAGTACCCAAAATTCATAAAGGAGGGAGAGATGGAAGAGAAGGAATTGAGGTAGGACCATTCGGCAGGAGGGGGTGCTTTCTTTCTGTCTTTTTTGCTCTCACTTGCCCCGTAAGTGGCCTTTTATTTTATTTTTTTTTAATAAGATAAAAAGAAATATAAAAAACCTCTGTCCTTTTGTGTTAGGTTGAGCAGAGAGATAATTGTGGAAAAGCAGGTAAATTATCTGGGGAGGCTAAAAGAAGATAGGAATTATTTCACCAAGGACTTTTGTACAAAATTCTCCTGGCTATGACACTACATTGAAGAATGTTTATTTTCTCCTGATAAAGAAAGGGCATGTTTCGGGACCAGCAGTTAGCGTAATGGCTATGTCGCTGGACTCCCACGTAGTCGACCGCGGTTCGAGTCCCGGACCCGGCGGCTTAAACTCACGCCGGGCGCGTGTGCGTGCGTGCCCAAGATCCCGAGAGGAGAATGGAGGAGAAGGGATTGCGGCGTGGCCATCCCCCCTGGGGAGTGATTTCCTGCTTTCTATCTCTCTGTCTCTCTCTGTCTGTCTGGCGAGCGCACGCGCCCTATAGCAAAAACCTCTCCAAAAAAAACAAAAACAAAAAAAACAAAAAAAAAAAGAAAGGGCATGTTTCACTTGGGATTTTTAAATTTCTTGTTTTCAAGAAGAAAAGGGGGAAATTTTGGATGGCGTAATGGTTATATCACTGGACTCCCATGTATTCTACTGTGGTTTGAGTCCTGGACCTCGCAACTTTTTTTTTTTTTTTTTTTGGAGAGGTTTTTTCGCTATAGGGTGCGTGCACTCGCCAGACAGACAGAGAGAGACATAGAGACAGAAAGCGAGAAATCACCCCCCAGGGGGGATGGTCACACCGCAATCCCTTCTCCTCCATTCTCCTCTTGGGATCTTGGGCACGCACGCACATGAGCCCGGCGTGAGTTTTAAGCCACTGGGTCCAGGATGCGAACCGCGGTCGACTATGTGGGCGTCCAGCGACATAGCCATTACGCTAACTGCTGGTTCCCGCAACTTGAAACTCATACTGGGCACGTGTGCATGCATGCCCAGAATCCCAGGAGGAAAATGGAGGAACAAGGATTTCAGGGTTGCTATCCCCCTTGGGGGGTGGTTTCTTGATTTCCGTCTCTCTCTCTCTGGCAAGTACATGTGCCCTATAGCAAAAATCTCTCTTAAAAAAAAGTGGAACATTTAAGGCACTCTTCAAGGGTAATAATTGAGGTAATGAAAGGTCATTGGAAACAGATCGGGATTTAAATCCTGATTCTGCCTCTTACTAGCTACATGACCTGGGTGAAAGCCTTTTAACCTCCCTGGGTTTATTAATATCCTCCTTAAAATAGGGATAATAATATCATGAGATTGTTGTGAGGATTAAATAATAATAATAATAATAATAATAACAACAACTAATGTTTTTGAATTGTTACTGTCATATATATTCTTCATTTTATTAAATATTTGCATTTTTTCTAACTTGGCAAATAAATATTATCTTAAGTCTCACAAACTTAACAGGTGCAGATAAGTTTCACTGATGAACAAACTAAAACAGAAAGGCATTTTATAAGTTGTCCCACGCAACACAGCTAATAGGTAGCAAAACCAGAATTTAAACCCTAGCAATCTGTCCCCATTAGAACCTGTGGTTTATAATACTAACCACTGTATATATAAAGTACTTAATAATACTAACCACTGTATATATAAAGTACTTAATATAGTGCATAGCAGTTAAGTAGCTATTTATGTTATGTTTTCTTTTTCTTTTTTTTTTTTTTTTAGGAGAGGTTTTTGCTGGTGCATGTGCTTGCCAGAAAGACAGAGAGAGACAGAGAAACAGAAAGTGAGAAATCACCCCCAAAGGGGATGGCCACACCTCAGTTGCTTATCCTCTATTCTCCTCTCAGGATCTTGGGCACACATGCACACACGCACACATGCCTGGCGTGAGTTTAAGCCACTGGGTCCAGGACTTGAACTGCAGTTAACTACCTGGGAGTCCAGCGACATAATCACTACGCCAACTGCTGGTCCCAACTTTAAGCTATCTTTTAAAAATAGTACATCAAGAGAATGAGAAGACAACCCACAGACTGGGAGAAAATACTGGCAAAACATGTATCTGATAAAGGAATGTTATTTAAAATATACAAAGTACTCTTAAATCTGAAGGATTAGAACATGAACAGTCCAGGGCCAGCAGTGGCATGGTAGTTAAAGCGCTGGACTCCCATGTGGTTGACCATGGTTCGATTTCTGGACCCAGAGGTCAAAATCCTGAGAGGAGAATGGAGGAAAGGGGACTGCGGGATGGCTATCTTCCCTGGGGAATGATTTCTCTCTTTCTGTCTCTCTGTTTCTCTCTGTCTCCCTCGTGAGTGCACATTCCCTATAGCAAAAATCTCTCAAAACAAACAAAAATGAACACTCCAATTAAAAATGGGCAAAATATTTGGGCAGACATTTCACCAAAGAAAATTTACAGATGGCAAAGAAGCATATGAAAAGATGCTTGGTGTCAGCAGGTAGCTTAGCATGGTGGTTGAGGCACCAGACTTCCACATGACTGACCATGGTTCAAGTCCTGGATCTGACAGCCCCCCAAAATCACAACAAATAAATAGATAAATAGATGTTAAAATAAATACATTTTAAAAAAAACGATGATGTTCAACATCATCTGTCATTGCAACTTGAGGTAGCAAGATAACATTATACACCTATTGGATTGATAAAAATCTAAGAACTTACAGTACCAAATGCTGGTGAGAATGTGGAGGAGTAGGAACAGTTACTCACTGCTGGCGGAGTATGTAGAATGGGGCAGCCATCTTGGGAGACATTTAGCAGTTTCTCAACAAATCTAAGCATTGTTTTGCCATGTGTTCCAGCAGTTATGCTCTTCGGTATTTGCCCAGATAAGTCAAAAACTTAAGTCGCCATAGAAACCTGCACATGCATATGTGATTATTGCAGTTTTGTGCATAATTTCCAAAACTTGGAAACAACCAATGTGTCCTTTAGTAGGTGAATAAATACATAAATTTTGGTACATCTAGACTATGTAGTATTAATCAGTGCCAAAAAGAAATGGCTATCAAGCCATAAAAATACAGAGGGAACTTAAATGCATATTAATGAGTCAAAGTAGCCAATCTGAAAGATTTACTTACCAGATAATTATAACTATAGGAAATTCTTTTTTTTTCTTTTTTTTGGGAGAGGTTTTTTTTGCCATAGGGCGCGTGCACTTGCCAGAAAGACACAGAGAGACAGAGAGACAGAAAGCAAGAAATCACCCTCTAGGGGGGATGGCCATGCCGCTGCAGTCCCTCTTCTTGGGATCTTGGGCACGCACGTACACACACCTGGCATGAGTTTAAGTCCCCAGATCTGGGACTTGAACCGCAGTTGACTACATGGGAGTCGAGCAGCATAGCCATCATGCTAACTGCTGGTCCCACTATAGGAAATTCTGAAAGGTAAAATTGTGAAGGCAGTAAAATGATCATTAGTTTTCAGGAATTAGGGGAAAGGGAGGAGGTGGTGGATGTATGTCAGGTTATGTTTGTTGAAACCTATAGAATGTTTAGCAGAGCCAAGAGTGAACATGGACTTGAGGTGTAGTGATGTATTAATGTGAGTTCATCAGTTTTGACAGATGTGTCACAATTGTGAGGAATGCTGATAGTGGGGGAATTTGTGCGTATGTGGGGGAAGACGTATAAGGGAGATCTGTACTATATGCTTAGTTTTGCTGTGGACCTAAAATGGCTTTAGAAAAATAAAAAGTCTGTTAAAAATGAATAAAAGTGAAAAAATAAGCAGTTAAGTGTGATTCTTTCATTTTTAGGCGCAGAATAAAGAGACCAGTGTTTTAGCTGCTGCAAAAGTGATTGACACCAAATCTGAAGAAGAACTTGAAGATTATATGGTTGAGATTGACATATTAGCATCTTGTGATCACCCAAATATAGTCAAGCTTCTAGATGCTTTCTATTATGAGAATAATCTTTGGGTGAGTATTTTCTATTGAACTGTAGAAGCAGCTGAAATGAATTAATTGTCATAGAGAGGTTGTGAATGCCTATTTTATGTATTATATCTTTTCTTTAGTTATTTATGTTACTTGAATGAGAGGTGATCTGCTGATGAGTATCATTAAGGAATTATCCTCAGCTTCAACAGATGTTCAAATTTATGTTTCACGTTATACCAGCTTCATCATAATTGTTTGACATTGAATCCTGGCGGAGAAACTTAGGTTGAGAATATTAAATGGCTTAAAATATGAACTACATGTCCTTGTTTGTAATTTAAATTGAAACATTTTTAAAAAATTTTGAGTTCATTTTGCTAGAAATTATAATTTTCTTCCTAAAAAGTTTTGGTAAATCATGTAATAAGTTATGAACTATTTACTAGAAATGTTAAATATTTATCTTCTATATCATCAGGTTCATCTTAGTAGATGATGTAGTAGCAAAGATTGTATATATAAATTTTGTCCATTTTTAGAAAATAGGAACAAATAGATATAGGAGTAAAATTATACATTATACAGTTGGTCACTTGATCTTACCAACTCAGTTTACTTGAGATGATTTTTAAAAATGGGGTTTTAGTTTTTCTCTTTGAAGGAAGAAGCAAAGGGTTAGGAGGGAAGAATTAGTATAACTACTAGAGATCAAAATCCTAGTGCTATCAATTAGGAACTTGGATAAGCCACTTAACCTTTATAAACCTCTTTACTCATCTGTAGAATGAGTAAAGATCTGCCTCCCAAATTACTTTTTTTTTTGGGGGGGGGAGAGGTTTTTGCTATAGGGCATGTGTGCTCCCCAGACAGAAAGAGAGACAGAGAGACGAAAGGCGAGAAATCACCCCCCAGGGGGGATGGTCATGCCACAATCCTTTCTCCTCCATTATCCTCTCAGGATCTTGGGCACGCACGCACATTCGCCTGGTGTGAGTTTAAGCCACCGGGTCTGGGACTCAAACTGCGGTCGACTACGTGGGAGTCCAGCGACATAGCCATTACACTAACTGCTGGTCCCCCAAATTACTTTTCAGATAATGTAATGAAATTGAAAATAATTTGTAATTGGTAAGCACATATAAAAAAGTGTTGTTTTACTAAAAGTAAGACAAGCAGGGAGCTATACAGTTTGGTTTTCTGTGTGTTTTTGGTGTTTTAGAATTATTTTATTTACCTTTATTTATTTATTATTATTATTTTCCAATTTCTTAAAATAATTATCATTTATTTTTACTTATTTATTCATTTATTTTAATTTGACTAGAGAGAGAGAGAGGAAAGTGAGAAAGCAAGCTACGAGGTCTGGGACTCGAACCATTGTCAGCCATGTGGGAGTCCAACGCTTCAACCACCACGCCACCTGCCAGCCCCTATTATTTTCCAATCTTACCAAAGAGGGATGGAGGGAAAGTGAGAAAGCAAGCTACCAGAGACTTGAACTGCAGTCAGCCATGTGGGAGTCCAGCGCCCCCAACCATGTCGCCACCTGCCGGCCCCTACAATTTGTTAAACTATGTTACTTTTAACAATTATTAGTGTAGTGTGTTCTAAAATAATATTAAGGGCTCTAGTGGATTATTACCAAAGATTATAATAAAAATGAACTTATAAAATTTGAAACTGTTGTAAAATAAAAATTTGTATAACTGTGAGGGATAGTTTTAGTGGGAGACAGATTAATTAATCAAAGAATCACAATAAATGTAAAATTAGAACTGTGATAATGGCTGAGACGGAAAGGTACATGGTGGTGGTATATTTTATCAGGAAAGTCAAGGAAGATGCCCATCAGCAAATGATAATTTATGATGAAGCATGTGTGTGTGTGTGTGTGTGTGTGTGTGTGTGTGTGTATTTCCCCCCTTTCTTTGTGTGTAACTAAAAGAAGCCTCTGTATATATATTTTTGGGATTTATTCCTATTAATAAAGTTTATAAAGAATTATAATTCATCACTTTAACTACAACTACCTTAAAAATAAGAGTAATAAAATCTTTCAGTGATGACTAAGTGGATATATAATACTGTATTGAATTAAATTCCTGTACCCAGTAATTTTACAGAAGCAAGGACACGGAAAATGGTCATTAACAAATATGCACCTTCTTTCACAATTATATTCTCTTTAATTTCTTAAATGTTTATCATTTATGACGTGTAACTTTTGAAAAAGAAAATCTTTGTGATTAGCATAGTAGTATTTCCATAAGTGGACTATTTGATAGCTAATTTTGTAATTTTTTTTAAATTAAAAAATACTGAACTCAATGTAGTTTTAGACACTTGTTTTTGTTTGCATGCAGATCCTCATTGAATTTTGTGCAGGTGGAGCAGTAGATGCTGTGATGCTTGGTAAATATCTTTTTGTTCTTTGTTTACATCTTAATAAAAATAAAAGAATTTTCGGGACCAGCAGATGGTGTAATGGTTATGTCACTGGACTCCCACGTAGCTGACCATGGTTTGAGTCCTGGACCAGGTGGCTTAAAACTCATGCTGGGTGCTGGGACCAGCAGTTGACATAATGGCTGTGTCACTGGACTCCCATGGAGTCAACCATGGTTCAAGTCCCAGACCTGGTGGCTTAAACTCATGCAGGGCGCCTGTGCTTGCGTGCCCAAGATCCCGAGAGGAGAATGGAGGAGAAGGGATTGTGGCGTGGCCATCCCCTCTGGGGGGTGATTTCTCACTTTCTGTCTCTCCATCTCGCTCTGTCTTTCTGGAGAGTGCACGTGCCCTATAGCAAAAACCTCTCCCCCCCCAAAAAAAAAAAAAAGAAAAAGAAAAAGAAACTCACACTGGGCGCATGTGTGCGTGTGCCCCAAAATCCTAAGAGGAGCATGGAGGAGAAGGGATTGTGTGGCCATCCCCCCTTGGGGGGGGTGACTTCTTGCTTTCTGTCTCTCTGGCAAGCGCACATGCACTATAGCAAAAATGTCTTAAAAAAAAAGAATTTCACATATTTGTACATGTATATATATAAATGTTGAGTGCAGTTCAGCAAATTACAAACTCAATCATATTTTTGTATTCTTAGATTACTGTAATAAAATACTAAAATAAAACGTCAAGTATTGTATGTCAGGAAAAGAATTTTTATAGATATGTAATTCTTTTAAATTAAGTAATTTTTGATAGTGATGGTACATACAGAAAGGCATGTAGTGTGCTAATATGTTTTCACTGAATAAAAATGCAAATGTTTTTACTTTCTCTTTATAGAACTTGAGAGACCATTAACTGAGTCCCAAATACAAGTAGTTTGCAGACAGACTTTAGAGGCATTGAACTACTTACATGAGAATAAAATCATCCACAGAGATCTTAAGGCTGGCAATATTCTTTTTACCTTAGATGGAGATATTAAATTGGGTAAGTTATTCGCCTAAATGAAACATTTGAATTTGTGCCCTGAGATTTCCCTGTGTGTGTATAACTTACTATATATTTTTAAGTTCATTTATTTCTTCCATAAATGAAAGAGACAGCACCCTGACAGGGTCATGATACCATGATCTACCTTAGGCCTTCAGGCAGCCCCCGTTCATGAACAAGCGTATGTTCGTCATTCTCAGGGAGTTCTCCAGACTCGAACCAGAAACCTTTCCATGTGGGATTGCCTCATAGAGCATCACAGTTTAGCTACTGTACCACCATCTGGCTCCCTTTAGTATTGTTTTATTACCATTTAAATATGTGAAACATGGAGAATTATTCCATTTAGTTTTCAAACAATACTGTGGATAAATACTCATTAACTGCTGGAATTTCGAAGTATAGACACCTAAGCTTTTAAAAAATTGGTTAAGAATTTTCCCACTAAAATGTGTAATTTTGCATTATAAAATTGAGTAACCTGTTTATCATAACAAAGTAAAATGAAATGGTATAAAAATCATTGGTATCATCATAGACTTTGAATACATTCTGGCCCTTTAATATCCTTCCATAATATTCAAATTCAGCCTCATCACTAGATTTAAAAAAAAACACCTATATCTTGAGTATACGTAAAGAGTGCTATATCATGTCTTTGTTTGTGGTCATATAAAATTAATTTCTCATCTGAAATCTACATCTTACTCTTAATCATTTTTCCCCTCAGTATAAAAAATTAAATTAAAAATTCGAATCTTTATACTTATTTCAGATATCCTTTTCAGACCATAGGTTACTTTATCAGTTCAGCCAAAGCAGCACCATATCAATAAAATAGAGTATAAAACTAAATGTGGAAGGAAAAAACCCCACTAGGCATGAGCTTTGGAAATGAAGATAAAACCAAGTTATTGGTTGTATATACTGTATTATATTACAAATTTAAATACTTAGTTATTCAGGAGTCCCGTTCATATAGGAAAGACAGGGGAAAAAAACTTCATTTCTTTTATTTACATAACTTTCAAGATAGTAAATTGTAAATTGTTTCTCTCTTATCTTCGGTTGGTGACCAGTGTTTTAAAAAATACCATTATTAGCTCATGGATTTAATTTTACTTGATGAGTTTCAAGTCCATTGCAGTTTTAATCTTGGTAATCACATTGTTTTATCTTTAATTACTGGGAGTTTTTTTCACATTGTCCTGTTAGTCTTTTTGTCATGACACTACTAGTCTTTGATAGCTTCCTTATTATCTGTTAGGTTGATGTGTTTCAGATTCATCTTGTGTATTTGCTGAGTATTTCTCAGACTTAAAATATAATCTGTTTCTTCAAGAAGATCTGGTTTCTTATATTAGGAAATAGTAATTTTTTTTAATTGCCAGAGGGTGTGTGTACTTGGACATGTGTGCACGGGGAAAAGAGCGAGTGAGAGAGAGAAGGGTGGGGATCCCCAATGGAACCTAGATACTCTGATTCTTTTTCCACTATTTCTACTTCTCATCAGTATTTTGGGCCTGCATACACAATGTGCCTGGTGTGTTTTTGAGACTGGCAGGGCTAGGATTTGAACTGTGGTTGGCCATATGAGATCCGGCTCCCTGTACCCAGGGCTTATCCACTGCTCTATGGGCCAGTCCAGGGAATGGTATTTCAAGGCTATAATCTGAGTCTTAAGAGATGCTTTTAGTTTTTTGTCTTGGTCGTGGTTCTAGGCCATTTCAAAAAGACAGAACTTAGGCTCTATGAATTCATAAGTGTTTCCTATTCAAATTTATGATAAAGTTTTGTTTTTTTTTTTGTAACCTCTTGTATATTATATCTGTATGTCTTCTATACCAAGAGTTTCTGTTTCTAAGATATTGATGATAAATAAAAGACATCCCATAATTACTTATTTTACTCTCATTTCTGTTAATTAATAACTCACTCCCATTCCTTGTGTGTTTTTTTTTTTTTTTTTTTTCCTTTGGTCCTGTTGGTTATCTGAAGCTCACTTTTTGGTAGATTCCTCTGAAAGGGCTCTGGATTCTTACATAAAAATAACAGTTGTACTCCTTACACTTGAAGGTCACATTTTTTCCTTGAGTTTCTGTATGTTACTATGTTTTCTTGGTTTCTAACCTAGTGAGTGTGTGGTTAGGAACTCCTTGGCTCACATTTCTTCTTGAATGTTACTCTGTTTTCTTCTGTCCTAAAGTGTTGATGTTGAAAAGTCTGGTGATCTAATTTTCTTGTTTTCATTAAAGTGTGCTCTTTTTGCTTAGATGTCAGTAAGTTTTTATTTTTCTTTAAAGACCAATAATTTGACTAGTCTTTTCTAAAATATGCTGTACACTTAGGTTATTCAAATCTCAAGTCTTCCCTTCCCCCCCTAAGATTTTCTGGAATTACAGATCTCTATTTTTGTTGGGTTCCCTTTCATTGACTTCCTTCTTTAGGGACTTTTGTTATTCGTTTATTGGGTGTTTGTCTATCTTTTTGTAACTTTGTTTCAACTCTTTATCCTTTTTATTGTGGAATAATGTATATAACATAAAGTTTACCATTTTAACTATTTTTAAAGCAAATTTTTCTTTTGTATTTGTGATAGAACACACATGCATGCATGTGAGAGAGCACTGCCCCTCTCCTCCAGAAGGTCTGATCATGCGGAAGTCCTCTTCCTACAGTCCTCTAGCCCACTGGACCTGGGCATTAGTGCCTGCATGTGGTGTGCCAAAAGTTGACTAGATTGGGGACTCAAACTGCATTTGCTGTGTGGGATCCAGCTTCTCTTGAGCAGTTGCTGCACCACTGGGTTGGCCTTGTTTTAACCATTTTTAAGTGTACAGTTCTATTCAAGTATATTCATTCACATTATCATATGACCATTACCACCATTCATTCCCATAACCCTTTTCTTTTGCAAAACTGAAGCGCTCTACCCATTAAATACTAACACTTTATTTTTCACTCCCCCTCCAGTCCCTGACAAACACTATGATTTTTCACTATTTTTTTTTTTTTGCATGGTGGGGAGAGAGCGCAAGAATGAGTGTATATCCTGGTGGAGCTTGTAAGAAGAGGAAGGAGAGAGGTATTTTTGATAGGGTTTCTCTATTGCAGTTCTCTGCCTAACTTCCTAGTTGGCTTGAATTACAAGCATGTACCACTATGCTGGACTTGGGCCTCCCTTGTGGTCCATGTCTCATGCAGTGGCACCTTGCTGCTCGGGCTACCACAGTTGGGCCCTGACTCTGGTTTTGACTGCTCTAGGTACCTCACACAAGTGGGATCATGCAATGTTTGGCTTACTTTATGTAGCATAATATTGTCAGAGGTTCATTCATGTTGTAGCATCTGTCAGTTTCTTTCTTTTCAAGGCTAAATAATACTCTTGTATGTATATATCCCATTTTGTTTGTTTATTCGTTCATCAGTGGATACTAGGGTTGCTTTTGTCTTTTGGGTATTGTGAATGATGCTGCTATGATTAGTGTACCAAATCTGTTTGAGTCTCTGCTTTAACTTCTTTTGCTTATACACCCAGATTGGAATTGCTGGATCATATGGTAGTTCTATGTTAATTTTTTGAGAAACTGCCATACTGTATTTCATACTGATGGAGACACAGAAAAGACAACGACAATGCAACTGCAAAAGAGGCTTTTATTTTTTCTTCCAGCTAGCTGGGGTCCAAGTTTCTGCCTGTCGCAGCAGGCCTTAACAAGGACCCCGTGCCTAAGAGAAAGGGATCTTTTATAGTTCAGGATGTTCCCTAGAATGTAAACACACACAAAGGAGGGGGGAGTATGAGAAGCGAGGTCCAGCCTGTTCAGGTCTAGATAAGGGCTCTCAGCTAGGGGTTTGGATGACCTTGCCTTGGAGGTGCTGGGCCCTCCCGTTTTCCACTTATCTGAGAGTTCAAGTGGGCTCGTCCTTGAAGACTTAACAGAGTAGCAATTAAGCTAATTTGCCCCAGCATTCCCTAACATGGTGGTGATTATGCTAACTTGGCCTAACAATAGCAGCTGCAACAATTTACATTCCTACCAGCTATTCCAACGAATTCCAGTTTCTCCACATCCTTGTCAGCACTTGTTCTTTTCTGTTTTTATTTTTTTTTTCTGATCGCCATCCCAGTGGGTGTGAAGTAGTAATAGATATGAATTCGTTGTATTTATTTATTCTTTCATTCCTTCTAGTTTAGTCTTTATTTTTAAAGTGGTATTTTCTATAGTTTTTTCCTTTTCAACTCCATGTTCCCCCATTTGTAGTACATACCAGGCACAAGCTGGAGTGTGTCTGGCGTACACTTACTTTACCCCATCTTTCAATACAGTGTGGTATGCTATCTTCTTCTCTCCCTCTCTCCATCTGTCTTATAAGTGCACATGCCCTCGGTAGGTTAAAAATACTTAAAAAGAACCTTTTTTTTTTTCCAACACAGGTGTGTCAAACCATCCTATACTGAACAACCATATAATAGGCACAGATACCGATAATTAGACTATAAAGCAGAATTTAACGAGTTTTGAAAACTCTACAACAAAATATCAGAGGTTAGAATTATAAATATGGTCAATAATGGTATTTTATTTATTGGATATACACTGTATACCAGGCCTTGAGGCATGAACACCTCAGAGTGTTTATGAGGTTCATTTTTTGATATTTATTCAATATTGACATTTTGGTATTTATTCAGTATTGAGATTTGTGGCATATCAGATGTGAAACTTTGAAATCATATATATGTATGGCCTGAGGTAAATTATGCAGTCATAGCAATTTTATGTCGCTACTAGTGGCTGAGCTTCAGGCTGAAATGGTACAGCTATAGTGTTGCTGTTCTCTATAACTTGGAAAACCTAAGAGTCTCAATTTTGTGTGTGTGTGTGTGTGATATAATTTTATAAGGAACCTCACAAAACATAAGTTGTAATAATGGCTATTTTGGCATATTTCTATATTTCACACTATGGAAAATGTTTATTAGTTCATTGTAGTGTATAGCACTAGCTAGCATTTGTTTTGAGTAGATAGATTAGTTTATTTTAAAGTTAGCAGTTTTTGTTTTCCATTCGGAAGAATCTGTCACCTGAAGACATATAAAGATGATGGTATTAAGTATATTAATGATGAGATCTCTTCTTTGGTGAGTGTTTCTGGGAGGTGGTAGACGGTGATCAAGATTAGAATGGTAGAGAAATTCTTTCTCTTTCTGTTTTGCTTACTCTTAATACAGTGGACGTACTAAAAACTTGAAATGCCTTTTCTCCCATTGAATACGGTGAACTATGTTTAAAAGCTATCATTAATGCTTTTCTATGATTATTCATTTCAAGCGGATTTTGGAGTATCAGCTAAAAATACCCGGACAATTCAAAGAAGAGACTCCTTTATTGGTACACCATATTGGTATGTATTCACTTTTATGAATTTATGGTATTAGTCATGTCAGCAGTTATTCTGACTCATTAATTTTTGTACACATAATTGATTATACTGATTTAAAATTTTCAATCACTGTAAGTTAAAAAACTAAATTTTCTGTCACAAAACTTTCAATTTTCTGTCTTTATAGGATGGCTCCTGAAGTAGTCATGTGTGAAACATCTAAGGATAGACCCTATGACTACAAAGCTGACGTCTGGTCTCTGGGAATCACTTTAATAGAAATGGCCGAGATAGAACCACCTCATCATGAACTAAATCCAATGCGAGTACTGCTGAAAATAGCAAAATCGGAGCCCCCTACATTAGCACAGCCATCAAGATGGTAAAGTATTCTAAACAAAGCCATTTCTTCTCTCTTTTTAAAATTTTCTGTACGGTGTATGTGTTCTTTGGAGAGAGAGAAAGAAAAAGCACTTCCCCAGGGGGATGACCACATCACAGACTCTTCCCTCCCTTTCTCCTGTCTGGATTTTAGGTGCGTACACACACACACACACACACACACACACTTACTCTCGCACACTCATCCATTGTGTTTTTCAAGCTGCTTGGAACTTGTACCCACCTACTTGGCCATGTGGGATCCAGCTGCCTTAACTACCACATAGGCCATCTAGCTGGCTCAACAAAGGTTTTGAAGAAGCAAAACTTGATGTTTTATTCTTCTACTGTTCCAAAGGTATTTAAATTTGGATACATGGTACACAGACTCTGAGTTAGAAGACTGATATTTTCTATATATGCAAGACTTGCTGAACATACACTTCTATAACTTTTCTCATACATTTCAGAATGTGAATGATTTAAATTCTGCATGAAAACCATTTTTTTTCTGTACTGTGAGAAAGTGAAGCATATGCATGGTTGATATATATTTCTGGAATTTCTTATAATAGAAGAATTTTTTGGTGATTTTGTAACTCTGGCTATATTTCTTTCACTATCAGTGAGGACTTCAAAAAGTTTGTGGAAAACGAGTATTATAAAAAATGATGGGTGGGTTTCAAAAAGTGTTCATACCAAAATAAACCTAGATTTTAGTCCATTTTTCTACATACTTTTTGAAGTTCCTTCATATGTACCTACCTACGTATATGTCTAATGTGTATTTACAGATGAATAAGCTTTATAAAAATGTTAATTGTTTTAACTAGTTAATGCTATTACATATTTAATGAAACTTAAGCATAATTTATTAAGGAGTTTGAGTTTAGTAACAAGAAAGTAAAATAAATGTCATTGTTAAAATTTTATTTTGAAGGTCTTCAAATTTTAAGGACTTTCTAAAGAAATGCTTAGAAAAGAATGTGGATGCCAGATGGAATACATCTCAACTACTACAGGTGAGATAAGACTAGTTGGAAAACAACAAATCATACAATTGCTTTAACATTTCTATCAGAATACAATTTCAGATTCACTCATCGTATTCTCTTTCCACTTGAGTTTCTCTGGGGAGAGTCAAAATGTATGGTAATAATTAACATTTGCTTTGCAAACGTGTCGCCATTACTAATAGGCACTTAAGTTTTTTGGTCATTCCTTTTGTACTTTTTCCATTCAGTTTAGTTATGTACTTTTCATTTTGTAAATAATTTCTAGATGGGAGCTGGCATGGTGGTTAAGGCTGACCACAGTTCAAGCCTCAGACCTGGCAGCTTATAAAATCACACTGTGTGAGTGTACGCATGCACACACGTGCATATGTGCCCAAAATCTCGAGAGGAGAGTGGAGAAGGGATTGTGGTGTGGCCATCCCTCCTAGGGGGTGATTTCTCAACCTCACTCTGTCTCTTTCTGTCTGTCTCTGGTGAGCACACGCACCCTGGGACCAAACTTAAACAAACCAATAATAATTTCCATATGTCTCTCCAGGTACTCAATTGTAAGCACCTACGGGGAGGGGCCATTAACCCTTTTTTTTTTTAATGTCTCTTATAGTAAGAGTAAGTGTTCAGTAAATATTGTTGAATTTTTAAAAGTGGTATTAAAGGATTAGATAAATCTCATTTTGTTTTGTAGCAGAACTTGTGTATAATATTTGATATAAAATTTGTCAAATAATATTATAGGTGGACAAATAAAATGACAAATCTTGAGGTAATTACTGTTAGGTTGAATTATGTAATTCCTATATTACAGTGTTTTAGGTTCATTGATTTAGGATAAAATGCAGGAAAAATTGCCTTGTTGTATGCAACAAATACATCCCAGGAACACACTTTATATTGTTATTTCACTACCCCATATTTGAGACCTTTAGACCATCACAGACACCATTAAGTGTTGAATTTAAAGAGATGACTGAAAAGTTTTTTACTCTCAAGAATATTAGAAACATCACACACACAAAAAACTCAGCACGTGTTTGTAGACACTTTGAACAGAGCTCTAAAGCTTTTTGATATTTTTTTAAATTGAGGCTTTGATAGGATTTATATAGATTGTTTTACTTTTTGAGAACTAATAATATATTGACTTGAAACTTCTTTAAATATTAATTTTTTTAAAAGAATGATTTGATTTAACTTTATCCATTTATTTATTTATTTTAATTTGACTAGAGAGGGACAGAGTGAGAGAAAGCGAGAAAGCCAGGTCCCTTAACCACCAGCCCCCAATTTAATTTTTTTATTATGAAATTTTCAAATATACAGAAAAGTACATATACCTACTACTGAAATATAACAAGTCTTAATTCATTTTTGACAAAATTGCTTCAGATTTTTATTCTTAAAAAAATGTGCAGATCCAGTGGCAGGCAGCCTCTATTTTTGCTCAATCTCCTCCTTGCCTTTTCAGATATAACATTATCTGAATTTGTTTGTATTTTTCCTGGCTTAAGTGTTTATATTTTTAGCATATAAGAACGTGTGTTTTGGGACCAGCAGTTAGCGTAATGGCTATGTCGCTGAACTCCCATGTAGTCGACCACGGTTCGAGTCCCTGACCTGGTGGCTTAAACTCATGCTGGGCACGTGTGTGTGTGCATGCCCAAGATCCAGAGAGAATAGAGGAGAAGGGATTGCGGCGTGGCCATTCCCCCTGGGGGATGATTTCTCACTTTCTGTCTCTCTGTCTCTCTCTGTCTTTCTGGCGAGCGCACGTGCCCTGTAGCAAAAACCTCTCCAAAAAAAAGAAGAACGTGTGTTTTATGTGTTTGGAACTTATTTTAAAAGCAAGTATTTCAGTGTTTGTTGAGTGTGCTCTTTTTAATGATCAACAGCATCCCTTTGTTACTGTTGATTCCAACAAACCAATTCGAGAACTGATTGCCGAAGCGAAGGCTGAAGTAACAGAAGAAGTTGAAGATGGCAAAGAGGAAGATGATGATGAGGAAACAGAAAATTCTCTGGTCAGTAGTTAGAAAGGAAATTTGATTTAGCTAATTTTTAAAGCTGAATTTTGAGGTGTGGTTGCACCCATATCTAAGGATTAATTAATGGGTGGCAGTGTAAAACCTTTAACTTTGGAGGTGAAGTTAGCAGCAAGGTTGTTCTTTGTTACCTATTTTTGTCATATTTAAGAGTAGAATTTTGTGTGTGTATCCTCACACAAACATTGTTTTGGTTACCATCTCGAGATCATGTTTTAATATAAACTTAATAACTTTATTATTTTTTTTTTAGCCAATACCTGCAAGTAAGCGTGCTTCTTCAGACCTTAGTATTGCCAGCTCTGAAGAAGATAAACTTTCACAAAATGCTTGTATTTTGGAATCTGTCTCAGAAAAAAGAAAACGCAGTACCTCCGAAGATAAATTAAACAACAAAATGCTTAGTGAAAAACCCACCACTGATGAACCCGAAAAAGCTATGGAGGAGGGTATTAATGATGCTCATTTAGAAACTGTGACTGAACTTCACAAAGGAACAATAGTAATCAAGGAGAATGGGAGAGAGGAGAAGAGACCAGAGCTTGAAAATCTCTCTGACACAGAGCACCAAGAAACTATGGACATTAATTCAGTCAGGGAAGGAAAAGAGAGTAATATAATAATAACTTCAGAAACAAATACTGAGCATGATCTGAAACTTGAGGAAGAAGGAGATCAGGAGAAACCACAGACACTTGAAAATAATCTTATAAAATCTGAAGAAATGAATGATACTACTGTTCAAACAGTGGATTTAGTTTCTCAAGAGACTGGAGAAAAAGAGACTGATATTCAAGCAATTGACAATGAAGTTGGGCTTACAAAGGAAGACACTCCAGAGAAATTAGAAAAAGACGACAAAACTCAGAAAGATGTCATCAATGATGCAAGCGATGTGGGAGTAACACGTGAGGGAGGAGATATTGCTCAGAAGGCAGCCGAGAACAGTGCTGAGGATGCTCATACCGATGAAGGGGAAGAAATGGTTGAAGTAGGCCAGACATTAATCAGTAAGGCCGCAGAAGCTCCTGAGAGTGGTAATAGTGAGGAAGTTCCTAATAAAGAAATAATTGAAACCAATGAAATAGATCAGAAATCTGTAGAAGGTAAAAGTGAAGAACAATTAATCAGTGGCTCAGAAACCGTGTTGGAGACCGTCAAGGAACCAGGGACAAATGAAGTTGCAGAAATGACTGAGTCAAGCAGCGCTGAAGAAATCGAAGACAGAAGGGCAGTGATTGATACAGACCAAAAAGTTTTAGAAAACGAAACTCAGGATGCTCATAAAGCCACTATACAGGTAGACACAGAGAAAAAAGAAATTCCATGTGAGGTACCAGTTAAAGCAGAACCTCAAGTGATTGCAGCTTCACAGCCCAGTGAACCTCAACCTGTTCCAATACCCAGTATTAATATCAACACCGAAGATGTAGAAGATAAAGGGGAAGTAGGTGCTTTATCAAAAACTGAAACTGTGCTGCTTCCAGAATCTGAGAATCAGAAGGAAAATGATACTGATTCAGGCACTGGTTCCACTGCTGACAATAGCAGCATTGACTTGAATTTATCCATCTCTAGCTTCCTCAGTAAAACTAAAGACAGTGGATCAATATCTTTACAGGTAAGTGTAGACAGGAGCCTGTTTGACTTTTTCTTTGTCATTTTGGTAGCTTACAGTTTATGTGAAACTGATGTCTTGAAAATAAGAGAATTAAATCAATGTAGTGTTAACCTTGTAAGTTCTTATGGCCTTGAAGGTGGTCAATTAAAAAGGACCCCCAGTAGAGAGATTCTGGATATAGTTTTCTTTGATTTTTGCAAACCTGATGGAGATAAACAGTACAATATAATTGCTTAGTGTGGTTTAGATTGTTTTATTGCATATATCTAGTTGCAATTTTAGCAAGAATCACTTATATTTGATATGAAAGAACTGAGAAGTTGGGAACCAGCAGTTAGCGTAATGGCTATGTCGCTGGACTCCCACGTAGTCGACCGCGGTTCGCGTCTCGGACCCGGTGGCTTACAACTCACGCCGGGCGCGTGTGCGTGCGTGCCCAAGATCCCGAGAGGAGAATGGAGGAGAAGGGATTGCGGCGTGACCATCCCCCCTGGGGGGTGATTTCTCGCTTTCTGTCTCTCTGTCTCTCTCTGTCTGTCTGGCGAGCGCACGCGCCCTATAGCAAAAAAAAAAAAACCTCTCAAAAAAAAAAAAAAAAAAAAAAAAAAAGAAGTTGAAGGAATGATTTTGTAAACCATTCTTGATTTTCCACTAGCTCCTACAGAGGACTACACTTGCTTGTTTAGTCATAGCCTTTGCTACTGTCATGAGAACCATATGGGGAAAACAAAACCAGAAACTAAAATCAGAACACTTGGAGCTTCTCAAACATAATTCATCCTACATAGATCAGCCTCACAGAACACCACCTTTTACTGTACCATCGTGTGGTCCCTAGGTCTGATTGTTGAAGCATGCCAACTTTAGGTTTTAGAGGAAGTCTGGGTGGACTACTGTATACCAGGGCTTAGGCAGAGGAGCAAGAGTAGAGTGAAATCCCAGAGAATAGAATGGGAGGTTGCAGAAAGGTAATTGAAGGATGCTAGAGACAAACATTTTAATATTCTAATACATTTTAAAAATTAATTAATTTTATTATATGATTTTTTTATTCACATTTAGTCTTTGTACATCTTGATAGCATATAACATGATTTTTCAAAGCATGCATGCAGTGCATGTCAACTAAGAACTTACTTGACGCTTTAATTTCTGTGTATATACATATGCATATGTATATAGAAATACAATTCTACATAAATGCATGCTGTATAACTTGATGCAACATTTTATTATTTATTTTTCAGTAATTATTTCCTGTATTTTATTTATCATTATTGTTATTTTTAATTTGACCATAACAAGACATACAGAGAGAGAGAGAGAGAGAGAGAGAGAGAGAAAGCGAGCAAGCGAGCAAGTAAGCCGCCAGGTCTGGGACTCAAACCATGGTCAACCATGTGGGAGTCCAGCACCTTTAACCACCATACCACCTGCCAGTCCCCCAAACATTTTAAAAAGAATGGAGCAAACCTATACTTTCTAGTGTTTGTGGTGGTGGCCATTCTATTATTCAAGGACCTTTAGTAGAAATTGATTTTTTTCTTATTTTTAAAAACTTACTTAAATTTCTTTTATACATTTAATCACTACAGCTTATAAAGTGAGGTTACTCAACATGAATACACTTCATAAATGCATTTTGAATTAATGTTTCACATTTCACTAGTGCTCCCTCTATTTTCTAACCCCTTCCTTTATATCAAAACCAAATAATTATCTGCTCTCAACACTTAGTTTGACATTTAGTACAACCAAAATGTGCTTGTGGGATTGGTATATTTCTCTTACTTACATTTGCATTTAAATGTTTTTGTGTGCTATCGAGAGTTTAGTCTTTTTTTAAAAAAATAATTATTTTATTGAACTTTATTTATTTATTTTAATTTGACCAGATTGGGTGGGGGGGGGGGGGAGTGAGAAAGCAAGCCACCAGGTCTGGGACTCCAACTGCAGTCAGCCATGTGGGAGTCCAGCACTCTTAACCACCATGCCACCTGCCAGCCCCAAGTTTAGTCTTCATAAGGAATTTTAGGCAATAACTAGTAGGTTGATCTGGTACTGTTGAGGTACAGTAGAGATACTTTCTAGTAACTCTAAAATCACATATCTAGGTCTGGCTCTGAGATGAGGAGGACTGTTGATATTGTTACTGATTAAATAGATTTTGATTCCCAATCCTGGCAGTGCTTAAAAAGTACCTGAGAGCCTTCGTAAGCAGATTTTCAGCCTCCCTTAGACCTATTGATTTATTATAGATTCCTTAAGGGAATTCATTTTCAAGTATTTTATTGGTGGAAAGCAGAGGTATCCGAGAACTTACAAAGTGAAAATTCAAAGAAAAAGTGGTTTACGTTATAAAAGTTACACTAATTAGTCATTTATGTGAATTGCTAATTATCATTTGTGCCTAACTGTGATATAATATCATATAAACTATATGTGCAGATCATCAAAATGCATAATTTTACTTGCAAGAAAACTTGATTCTAGTTGTAGAGTTGTGCATAAATCCGATGAGGTTTAAGGTGATGTACCTGGTTCCACAGATGAATCTCACTGCTTCCCATTCATACTTTATCGTTTCCAGAGTCTTCATAACTATTTAGTTTTTATTTTTTTTAAAAAGAAGAAAAATATTTTCTAGCTCCAGTATTTCTATAAAAAGCCTAACTAAAATGTTTCCTCACTTAGGAAACGAGAAGACAAAAGAAAACGTTGAAGAAAACTCGCAAATTTATTGTTGATGGTGTAGAAGTAAGTGTAACAACATCAAAGATAGTTACAGATAGTGATTCCAAAACCGAAGAACTGAGGTTTCTTAGGTGAGTAGAGAAATAATTAAAATTGGTTTGTGACCTCTCTGTTTCTGCAAAGTCTGAAAAATAAAACAGCTAAATATTGGCTGATTGAGGGATTATTATTTTATAATTTTTCCATTTAAAAAAAAATTTAATCCTTTTTGTGTGTTACTTCAAAGCTATCATTTTTGCTGTCTTCGTTTCTGTCATTTAACTACTGAACATTAAATTTTATCAGACGTCAGGAACTTCGGGAATTAAGATTTCTTCAAAAGGAAGAGCAAAGAGCCCAGCAACAGCTCAACAGCAAACTGCAGCAACAACGAGAACAAATTTTCAGGCGCTTTGAGCAAGAAATGATGGTAAAATCTTAGATTTTTGTACAGTTTTATTAATAATGAAATTTAGTGCTTAAAACCCACCTGCAGGTTTTGGAACTTATTCTCTGATTACTAGATTTTCCTTGTTTTGTGATGTATTTTTGGCTTTTATCTCTTTGGTGATCTGGATGCTTTTTATTCCCTTTTTTTAAAATAATTTTTTTAAAGGCTCTTCCATCATAGTCTTGTTATCACTGATCCATGGTGTGATAATTGTCATTTTTTCTCTGATTATAATCTGTCATGAAAAGTTAGAATCATGAGGCTTGTAGATGATTTACAGAGTTCTTAGATGTACATGTTGCTGAATGATTTTTTAGTGTTCTAATTTGACCTTTTGGGGGCCAGCAGTTAGTGTAATGGCTATGTCGCTGAGCTTCCATGTAGCCGACCACAGTTAGAGTCCTGGACCCGGTGGCTTAAACTCACGCCGGACACATGTATGTGTGCCCAAGATCCCGAGAGGAGAGTGGAGGAGAAGGGATTGTGGCATGGCCATCCCCCCTGGGGGGTGATTTCTCGCTTTCTATTTCTCTGTCTTTCTCTTTCCTCTCTAATTTGACCTTTTGGATTAAAATCTTGGATTTTTAAAAATCCAAGATATTTTTAAAGAGTTATTTATTTAATATAATTTATTATTATTTTAAGATTTGCAGTGGAGCACGTGTGTGTGTGTGTGAGTGAGAGAGAGAGAGAGAGAGAGAGAGAGAGAGAGAGAGAGAGAGAGAGAGGGAGAGAAGAGAAGAGAAGAGAAGAGAAGAGAGAGAGAAGAGAGAGAAGGAAAGTAAGAAAGCAAGCTGCCAGGTCTGGGACTCAAACCATGGTCAACCATATGGGAGTCCAGCACCTTAACCACCACGCCATCTGCTGGCTCAGATTCCCAAGATTTTAAGCTAGTTTAAGCAATTGTCTTGAAACCTGGGCTAAGTATTAGAACCTCTTTTGTTGTTGTCGTTTTATTTTTTTAAATAGGCTTTCTTGTTTGGCTCCTGTAGTTATGCCTACCATGTCTCTATTCACTACTGCTAGAGAAAAAAAGTGCTGTTTAGTTAGGATTGTCTTTCAGTCCTTTAGTTTCTACCTTGTGTCCAAAATTGAAAAAGAAATTTGTAATGTGATACGAAATTTTCAGAACTTACATTGAACATACAGCTTAATGTAGGTTAGTAAAAAAATCATTTGAGATGTTATAGTATTTGTGTTTTTAATGTAATCCCTTTTCTGTCTTGTAATTTTTTAAAATTTATTTTAATTTAACCAGAGAGAGACAGAGAGAGAGAGAGAGAGAGAGAGAAGGGCAAAGTGAGAAAGAAAGCCACCAGGTCTGGGACTCAAACCACAGTCAGCCATGTCGTCCAGCACCCTTAACCACCACGCCACCTGCCAGCCCACTGTCTTGTAATGTTAAATGGTAAGGATTGTTTTGTGTGAGGTGTGGCATTGTTGATTACAAGTGTTAGATCATAATTGATAATTCCTAAGAAAGTAATGAAATATTGTTCTCATTGAATATTTTAATAGTACTTCTATTTTTTAGAAATATATGCAAACTGTGTTTCTGGGTGGGTGAGCCCTGGGCTGGGCTCCCCCTGCCTCATGCTTTGGAGAACCGCAGCCAGCTAACATGCCATGTACTGCCCCCGCCCCATGCTTGATAAGCCCAGTCCATCCAGGAGATGTTAGCCAGTACACTGTCTCTGCTCACAGCACTAACAGAAACAAAGCCTCATGTTTCTTCTGTCCTCTTCTCAAATACATTTTGCATGATATTTTTGCTTCTTTGTTTCTTTTAAAAACATCCTTTATAAATACTTAACTATATATCTTAAATTTCATTATTATTTAAATGTTACATAAGTAGGAGTCTTTTTGTTGAAAGAGCAGATTTATAATTCCAAGAGATTTGTTTCAATAGAAAAAGATGTTTATTTTAAGAATCTTGGGGAGGAAGAGTAAATCTGAAAATGACAAGTAATGTTACATGATTAAGATGGCTTAAAATGAGCCCTTGGATTTATCAAACACTGTATTAGATAAATATTGGCATTTTAGAACCTCACAGCAACTGGGTATTGTTTTAGATTTTATAAATTTTTTTTAACATTCTGCTACTTGTATAATATATAGAAGTGAAAATATATTCCTTTTTAGAAAAAAATGAGCCGTTCATCTTTCTGAAAAATTTCTTAATGTAAGTGCATTTGACTTGTTCAGTTTTGGAAAGATTCTATGACATCACTAAATATAAATGCTGGTTATATACTCTCAATAACCATCTTCACTGTAATGAATTAATATGAGTGATAGAAAAATTTTTATGATCTTAAACTACATTGTTTTACAGAGTAAAAAGCGACAGTATGACCAGGAAATTGAGAATCTAGAAAAACAGCAGAAACAGACTATTGAACGTCTTGAACAAGAACATACAAACCGCTTACGAGATGAAGCCAAACGCATCAAAGGAGAACAAGAGAAAGAGCTGTCCAAGTTTCAGAATATGCTGAAGAACCGAAAGAAGGAGGTAACTATTGTTTTTAATTACTAAGGCTGTCCTGTTAAGTGTAAATTTAAGGTTATTTAACGAATAATACTTGTTAGTTAAATAGTACTAATTTCTTTCTTTTTTTTTTTTTTGAGAGAGGTTTTTGCTATAGGGCACGTGCGCTCGCCAGAAAGACAGAGAGACAGGGAGATAGAAAGTGAGAAATCACCCCCTAGGGGGGATGGCCACACCGCAATCTCTTCCCCTCCATTCTCCTCTTGGGCACCCACGCACACGCGCCAGGAGTGAGTTTAAGCCACCGGGTTCGGGACTCGATCTATGGTTGGCTACATGGGAGTCCAGCGACATAGCCATCACATCAACTACTGGTCCCACTAATTTATTCTTTCATTTGGTTTTCCCAAGAGTATTGTAGGGTATTAGCAAGGTCAGGTGTTATCTCCACTTTACTGCCCAGAAAACTGGTGTGATGAGAGGAATTCATGTCCTGTGTTGAGCTAAACATTCAACCAAATTAAAATTAGCCTAATCCACATTCAGTCTACCATTCCTCTTTTATTAATGCAACTTTTGAAGTCTTACATAGAAATTTCCTTTTAATGAAACTTAGTTGTGTTTGCCAGTGGCAGCAATATTCCTTTTATTATTATCAGTTATTTGTCATCCTTAATTTGTACTTTTAACAGATATTTTTCTCGATTTAGCTTTATTGACTTTTTTAGATATAGTGCCAAACAAAGGTTGAATAACTTGAAATTTGAAATGATATCTGTAAACTTATCAAGTTTTGAGGTATTTTGAAGAATCAAAAGTGGAATATATCTGTAAAGTAATTTGATAAGAATGAGTTTTTAAATTTTTCCTGGAACTGCCATATTGTTGTAAAATCTCTTTGCATTATTATTTACTCTGAAAGATTGTCAATGATTCAGAAGGAGGATTTACATGGTATATGTCTTTTTGTCTCTAGGTTAAAATGATATTAAGGGCACATTACATGTAATTTTCAGAGATAATTTAATGGTTTATTTTGTATCTTTAGTGTAGGAAGACTGACCTTTTCATGACGTAAGAGAACTCAGGGACAATAATTACCAATTCTGTTAATATTGGAACAAAAAAAAAAATCTCAAAACTAAATACAAATGCGTTTTCACTTTTATTCAAACACCCAGATTCATTGACTTTAACATTTAAATCAGAAGAAAACCGAACATCATATGACTGAATCTTTAGGGTGTGCTTTAAAAACAATAGGGTTGAATAATAATAAATACATTGTGCTCTTTGATTTCTTTTGGTAAAGATGAATGAAATGGTATGTAATTTGATTTGATGCAGTGGCCAATTCTAAAAATTAGTACCGTTACAGTTTATTATATTGCTCTAAATATCATGATTACTGGGGCTATATGTTAATTTTCTTAAAACTATGGTAGTTTTTATTGAGAAGTTATTCTTTGTATCAAATTAAATTTTAAAGATTTGCAAGTAAATATATGATTTAATTCTAGATATATAAAAGGCCGTAGTTATTGTTTCTATTTTGGAATAGGAGAGTTTAGTCAGTTGAACATGTCTGAGATCATAATATGTATATTTTAAATAATTATGTATTTTTTTTCCTCTGCTAAACTTCTTGCACTTGGGGAGTCTCTTCTTTTTAATGGTGATTTGGTTTCATGAGGGAGTACTGATGGGAAATTTTAAATACACTTTGTTTAATCAAAACCCGTCTTTTTCACGTACCATCAATAGCATGTGGTGATTCGGAATCTGGTTTCTTTTGGTGCTTTTACTTGTAAACACATGATTGTTTTTCATAGTTGGATTACTGATCTGCTGCTAGATGGATCACACACATCTAGGATTTTGAGATAATTAGAAAGAACAAGCTGTAAAGTATACCTCATTTTATACTTTATTAGGTATAATAAATCATAGCTTACTAAAATTATCTTAAGTGTGCTTATTTTACTAATTTTAAAGTTGTCAAGCTTGGCTTAAATTGTCAGCAGAGGAGAATGTTATTCTAATCCTGTATGAAATCATCAGATAATTCATTTTTATCACACCATGTATAAAACGTGGTGTGTTTTATGAAAAAAAAAAACACTTAGTATCCATTTATTTCTCCTTTGTGTATTCTAAGGCTTGCTTTTCTTTTTCCTTTTTTTGGGTCTCATTAAGTGGATTTGTTTTAGACTTACTTCTTTAATATTATCAAGCCAATTATGAAATTTTGCACTTAATTTTTTTTTTTAAGAAGTGTTTGCCTTAGGGCGCATGCACTCTGTGGAGAGAGAGAGAGAGACAGTTGGAGGGGATGTGAGAAATAACCTCCTGGGGGGATGGCCATGCCCCAATCCCTTCTCCTCCATTCTCCTCCCGGAATCTTGGGCATGCATACACGTGCACCCAGTATGATTTTGAAGCCACCAGGTCCAGGACTCAAACCATGATCGGCCATGTGGGAATTCAGTGACGTTACTGCTGTGCCACCTGCTGGTCCTGAAATTTTGCACTTTTACAAAGGGCATATAGTTTTCCTTATGTTCAGTATTTCAAACAATGTCAAGATGCGTTTGTAATTTTATGATCTTTTAAGAACAATTGAGTTTTTCACCTTTAGCATCAGGTGATCCTTCACTGATTATCTTTGCATCTTAAAGAAAGAAATGATATGTAGGGATAATTAATCAACTAATTAATCTCTTTATGGTGTATTATCCCTTTCTGCACTGAGATTATGCATGTTCTGTCCTTTCATTCTTTTCTATCAAACTAACACCTGTGCTTATGCATGTTGAAGGGAACTTTTTAACAACTTTAATGTTTGACTTGTAGCTTGTCTGCTCACATAAATGCTTGCTGTGGAGAAAGTATTATTTCCCCACCTCCTGCATGCTTATACACTGTAGGTTATAAATGAAGTGGAGAAAGCACCCAAAGAGCTGAGAAAAGAGCTCATGAAACGCAGGAAAGAGGAGCTTGCACAAAGCCAGCATGCTCAGGTAACAGCAGCAGCTTACTGCTACTAAAAACAGAAGGCAGCGTTTCTCACAGCTCAGTAAATCATGGTTGGAAGGGTAAACTAACTAATTATTGTGTGATGCTGATGTCTCCCCACCCGGAGATTCCAGGGTCGTCTTTACATAGTGTTAAGTTCACGCTAATGGTGACATTCAAGTTTCTAATATGAAATTAAGTGGAATGTTTGGAAAATTGACTCCAGATGAATTAAACAAGTATGTTAAATATATAACCCATTGTTATCTGATTGTAATCATGATGGGAGCTTATATTTTTAAGTAGTAATGGCAATGTTTGATAGATAACGTCTAGGATAGACACATAGAGCATGAATGTGTATGCTATGTGTTTACAAAAAGCCTATTAAAAGGCTTTTATCTATCTATCTCTTTTTATCTACCTATTTATTTGTCAGAGAATGTATGTGCTTGCCAGAGAGAGGAGCACCCCCTGATGGGTCATAGTCATTCCACAGTCCCTTCTCCATTCCTCTGTCTTGACAGGATTTTAAGCATGCACATGCACAGTACCCAGTGTGTTTTTCAAGACAAGTGGGTTTTGAATTGTGGTCACCACGTGGGATTTAGCTCCCTTAGCCACTGGGCTATGGTACTGGGCCAAAAAGCTTTTATTTACTTATTTAAATTCACTACAGAGCACATACACTCATAGGAGAGAGACAGTGAGAGAGAGGGAAAGTGACAACGCATCCCCAGCGGGGATGGCCATGCATGTACAGGTGCGCAGGTGTGTTTTAAAAGCTGCAGGTCTGGATTTGAACTGCACACGTGGCTATATGGGATCCAGCCGTCTTATCCACCATGCTACCAACTGGCTCAGGCTTTTATTTTTGTAATGTTTAAAGTTAAAAGAAAAAAGGTAATATAAATTGATAGATCAAGCATTTATTATATTTTAAAGTCACCACCATAAATGGTGACTTTCAAACCAGACTTTAAATATTAAATATGGTATTTTCAGTTTTGAATTCAGCAGTTGAGACTGTTTTTACTTACACAGTTACATAAAGACACTCGATTCTAGGTTATGATAAAACTGAACCTTATAAGATAAGTGAAATCTTTACAAAACTAGATACATTAGTATATTTTTTTGGAGAGGCTTTTGCTATAAGGTGTGTGCGCTCACAAGAAAGAGAGAGAGAGAGACAGAAAGTGAGAAATCACCCCTTATGGGGGATGGCCACGTTGCAATCCCCTCTCCTCCGTTCTCCTCTCAGGATCTTGGGCTCACATGTACATGCACCTGGCATGAGTTTAAGCCACTGGGTCCAGAACTTGATCAGCAGGCGACTGCGTGGGAGTCCAGCGACATAACCATTATGCCATCCACTGGTCCCGATAAATTAGTATTTTTAGCAAAATTTTCTGGAATTATCTTATATGACTTTAGAAGTTTTTATTATACTAATAAAGGTGAATTTTAAAATTAAGTTTGTATTCAGTGTGAAGGCAAAGATGAGAAATGAGTTCAATTTCTAGTTACGTAAGTCAATGAAAGGAATAAAAGACAAATTATCTATTAATTGTTGCTTTGAATGATCTCTTTAATGTAGTTTTATGTGATTTTAAAAGTGGTTCCCAGACTTTTTTTTTTTTTTTTTTTTTTTTTAAGCTTGGCTATTGATTTCTTCCGTGAGAGAGAGAGAGAGACCCTAACAGGGTCTTCATGCTGTAATCCACCCCAGCCTCAGCCAGCCGGGATCGCAGACACAGCGTGCACGTGTCTGGTTTGTACAGGCAGACTCTGGGAAGCAAACTGAGCATTCCTCCCTGGGGCCTAGTGTTGTGGAGCTCTGTGTTTCTGCTGGGCCGCTGCACCTGGCCCAGACTCTGGGTGTTACAGGTCCGTGATGAGAAACAGAAACAGCAAAAACCACTGGGTGTCATGGCTTGGAATACCTTTTATTTATTTTTTGCCAGAAAGGTTGTTTTAAAACTGCCATTTATTTATTTGTTTGTAACCATCATTTTAAAGGAGAGAGTATTTTTAGTGCTGTGAAAAATAAGGAAAATATAATAGTCTTGGGATTCAAAATTTTGATGAAGCTATTTGAAGAAATTTAGGTTTTTTTTTTTTCTTCTTGCCATGAGTCAATAAAACATTTTATCTGGGCCTGCTGTAGGGATTACTACAATAGTTTAAGGTGATTAATAGCAAACACAGCATTGCGTTAAGTGCCAAGCACTATTCTAAATGAGTTCATTTAATCTCACACAGATATTACCCCCATTTTAGAAGGGGGGAAAACTAAAGTACAGGGAGTTGAA
The DNA here is from genome assembly GCA_026018925.1 of Tupaia tana. NCBI lineage: Eukaryota > Metazoa > Chordata > Mammalia > Scandentia > Tupaiidae > Tupaia > Tupaia tana. Next base: position 13,158,076 of record JAKSZU010000010.1, read on the forward strand.
TGGCTGTCCCAGGGTTACAAGTCTGGTTAGGGGGGCTAGAGTTCTCACCCAGCCAAGTTTAGCTCCCTGTTTCATAAACTGAACCACCACAGCACACAGCCTCTCCTTTAAGCTCCCACTCTGAGCCTCATCTAAACTCTTAGCTGCTTATCAGTGGCCCCTGTTGTTGGCCACTTGTCAGCAAGTGAAAGGATAGTCTTTGCTGACCACTCATCTGCTTTTGGTTAATTTGCATTTCAGAGCAGGTAATAACGATATGGTTTTGCCTTATAAAAGGATAGATTTTTTTAAATTCCAAAGGTAATGTATCAATCCTTAGAGTTGAAATTGAGAATTTAGTGTGTTGAACAAATTAGATAGCCTTAATGCTTTAATAAGACTTTGTTGGTGATTTTTTCTTAATGATTGTGGGGGCCAGCCTCGCTTCCATCTGAAACTGAAAATAGTAGTAAAGTCTGTAATTTAATGACCAATTTAGTCCTCTAAGGTATTTCAAAAGTATTTATCTAGTGTACCACTTTTGATGAAGGTGCAAGAACTTGATAACTTTATAGATTCTATTTTAAACTTTTTAAAGGGGATTCATTAATAGCCATATGGTCATAGAGCTAGAGTGTATTTGATCAGCTATCTAGACCAGTGGTTTTCAAACTGTATTCCCAGGAGCTCTTGAGTTTGGAAGAAATCCCTCTGAGGATTGTTTAAAAAGCTGAGACTGTGGAGCTGTAGGCTGCTGCTGCTCCTTTAAGTAAAACAGCACCATTGTTTTGTTTGTTTCATAAACCAAGATTCTTTTTGTGAGTTTTCATTACTATTTTCAAGAATTTTGCCATAGAGCAGGTGTGCTACCTGGAAAGAGACACCGAGTGACAGAAAGTGAGAAATTATACCCTGAGGAGGATGGCCACACTGGAATCCCTTCTCCGTTCTGAACCTCAGGATTTTCAAGATGCCAAGTCGGGAGCTCAAATTACAGTCATCACTGGGGAGCCTAGCATCTTAACCACCATGCCACCTGCTGGCCTCAAGTTTTTATTAATTTAATGTTTTCATTTTATTTTATTTTATTTTTAACCATAGGGCTGTGTGCTCTCCTGAGATAGAGACAAAGAAAGCTAGTGAGAAACCCCCTAGGAGGGATGGCCATGCCATAATCCCTTCTCTAGTTTCCTCCTGGGATTTTGGGCATCTGAACACATGCACCTGGCATGATTCAAGCTTCCAGGTTTGAATCAAGCTCCCATGTGGGAGTCTAGCACCTTAACCAATACACCACCTGCTGGCCCTTCTTTTGGTAAATTTTTTAAAAGGGCGTTCTACTGGTTTAAGAAATAACATTAACACACTAGAGTATGGAAACCACGGATCTATAGTTCAGATCCTTCATTCTGCAGATGAGAAAAGTTCCTCTGTTAATTGATTTGCTCCAGGCCTTGAGAAACTCATCGTTTTTATAATTATTGTTTCCTTTTACAAAAAGTCATTCAGATATATTCTCACCTGGGAGGTGCATTGTATTCTGATCCACAGGGTGTTGCTCAGGTCATGATTCAGTCTTTTCAGTTGTCATCCTGTGCAGTCTTCAACGCCCAAATGCAGGACGTAAGTCCCACATGCCTGTAGAGGGTGCCTTCTCCTGTTTTACCTGCTTTTTCCTTAACTCACATGTGCCTTTTCATTGCTGACTCCATTTGTTATTATCTAGAAGATTGATGGTAATGCCAGAATGACAGTAATAATAATACCCTGACAAAAACTTTATAGTACAGTATTCTTCAGAGAGTTTTCGTATTTTATTCTCACTGCCACCTGCCTAATCCGGGGGTGGAGTGATAATATCCATTTCACAGATGAAGCAATTAAGAACCAGAGACTTAAGCCATCTGCCTAAACTCTCATAAGAGGTTAATGGTAGAGCTGAAACTAGAGCACTTTCATAGTGTTCTTTTTTCTCTCTACCCCATCACAAATTTTAATTCGAGATTTCCCTTTTTTATTTCAAGAAAAGTAAAATATCTTAATAGTATTTTACAAGCTTTGCACATGTGAGACATTGAATGCTGTGGTAAGATTTTTATTTTTGTGTGAAGTGGTATTTTGATTGCATCTACATTTATGTAGATGTTTTAATTATGGATATGGTCAGAAAAGCCATGTTAAAAGTGGTGATTTTAGTCTTATTTTAGTTTCCATGTATTCAAATAGTCAATAATAAATAATGAGCTGCTGTTTTTTTTTAAACTGTAGTTTTAAATTAAGTCTGGAATTCTAGGCTGTATTCATTCTCAGTTTCCATAGGGAAATGACTAGTTTATTTAACAGTATAATTTTTGTTTTTGGTGTTTGATATATACAACTGGAGTAGATAGAATACAGCTTGATTTCAATCCCTCCTTTCCCCTCTCTTGAAATTAGACTTAAAAAAATATTATCGGCAGCTATTTAACTCTTTTTATAGCTTTTCTAAAAGAGTAAGTAAAGCGTTGCTTTTTTTTTTTTCTTAACGAGAGGGAGAAATTATGAATTATAATTACTTTTCTGATCATTACCATTTTTGAGTAAATCTTTTGACTCTTATTAGGATGATCAAATTCTTTTTTTGCTACAGGGTGCGTGCGCTTGCCAGAGAGACAGAAAGCGAGAAATCACCCCCCAGGGAGGATGGCCACACTGCAATCCCTTCTCCTCCATTCTCCTCTTGGGATCTTGGGCACGCACGCACACATGCCCGGCGTGAGTTTAAGCCACCGGGTCCAGGACTCGAGCTGCGGTCGGCTACATGGGAGTCCAGCGACATAGCCATTACGCTAACTGCTGGTCCCAGGATGATCAAATTCTGTGCAAATAGCCCAACATATCACAGCCTTTCTTACAGTTTTCTACAACTCAAAGCTGTATTTTCAATGTTTATGTCATTAGTTACCTAATAATATAAAATTTCTTACCAGAGGGGCCGGCAGGTGACATGGTGATTAAGGGTGCTGGACTCCAACATGGCCAACCGTGGTTTGAGTCCCAGACCTGGCAGCTTGCTTTCTCACTTTCCATCTCCCTCTCTCTTTCTCTGTCCCTCTCTAGTCAAATTGAAAGAAAGAAAGAAGGAAAGGAAAATAAAATAATTCAAAAAAATAAATTCTTACCAGAATTTAAACTTTTAAGTAGCACTTATTTTATAGTTTTTTTTTTTTGTTTTTTTTTTTTTTTTTTTTTTTTTTTTTTTTTTTTTAACTATAGGGTCTATGCACTCGCCAGAAAGACAGAGGCAGAGAGACAGAAAGCAAGCAGTCACCCCCATAGTGGGGATGGCCATGCCGCAATCCTCCATTCTCCTCTCGGGATCTTGGGCACGCGTGCACACGTGTCCGGCGTGAGTTTAAGCCACCAGGTCCAGGACTTGAATTGTGGTCGACTACATGGGAGTCCAGCAACATAGCCATTATGCTAACTGCTGGTCCCATTATGTCCATTTTTAAAAATTACTTTGGCCATAATAGTTTGGGTTCTTTTGTTGTCTTTTATTTGTTATTTCTAGTGATTAAATCCATTTGTTACTTTGTTTCTTATTTTTTTTTAAGAGAGATTTTTGCTATAGGGCAAGTACACTCACCAGAAAAGCAGAGAGACAGCAAGACAGTGAGAAATTACCCGAGGGGATGGCCATGCCACAATCACTTCTCCGTTCTCCTCTCGGAATTTTGGGCATGCATGTACATGCGCCCAACATGAGTTTCATTAGTATGTTCATTAGTATGTAAAAACATTTTCAGATAATATTTAGCTTTTAGTGGTGTTGTTTTTTTAAATTTGCTGTGGGCAGTTGTCTTGCTGGAGGGAGGGAGAGGTAGAAAGAGAAAGTGAGAAATCACCACCCGGGGAAATGGACATATCACAATCTCTTCTCTGTTCTCTTGGGATTTTGGGCATGCACACACATGTGCTTAGTGTGTCTTCCAAGAACCTGAACAGTGAAGTCAGTCATGTGAGATCCAACCACTTTCACCACACCACTAACTAGCCCATGTTTAGCTTTAAAATTAAAAAAAAAAAAAAAAAAAAAAAAAGCCTTCTCCTCTTCATTCTCTTCCATTCTTCATTCTCTTCCTTTCTCCATTTTCCTTTTGAGATTTTGGGCACATAAGCACACGTGCCTGGCATGTGTTTCAATCTGCTGGGTCAGGGACTTGAACTGTGGTCGGCCATGTGGGAGTCCAGTGATGTAATCATTACGCCATCTGCTGGTTCCACATTCACTTCTTTTAGTAGCAGTAAGTAGCTTAAATTTTTACCTTTAAGTTTTCACATAAATATTTGTTTAACCCCATTCTGTGTGGTTGCATTTGATTTTTTTTGAGTTTAAATATAAGACTTGTATTTATGCTACTTAAGTTAGGTCCGTTGTTTCTGTCCATGCAGATTTTTTTTTTTTAAAAGTTTATTTATTTCTGGGACCAGCAGTTAGCGTAATGGCTATGTCGCTGGACTCCCATGTAGTCGACCGCGGTTCGAGTCCCAGACCTGGTGGCTTAAACTCACGCCGGGTGCGTGTGCGTGCATGCCCAAGTTCCCGAGAGGAGAATGGAGGAGAAGGGATTGTGGCGTGGCCATCCCCCCTGGGGGATGATTTCTCGCTTTCTATCTCTCCGTCTCTCTCTGTCTGTCTGGTGAGCGCACGCACCCTATAGCAAAAACCTCTTAAAAAAAAAAGTTTATTTATTTCTTCCATGAGAGAGACAGAGAGAGAGAGAGAGAGAGAGAGAGAGAGAGACAGGCACTCCCAATAGGATCTTCTTGCCACGATCTATACCCAGTTTCAGGCGGCCTGGGTCCCAGGCACATGCATGTGTGCTCGTTGTGTATGTACAAGGAGACCTTGGGACATGAACCCGAGATCTTCCATTGTGGGCCCAGCATTGCAGAGAGTCATGCTATTGCTATGCCACTGTCTGGTCCCTTATAGATATTTTAAAAAGTCTTTTATGCAAGAGTCAGCAGGTGGCAGGGTGGTTAAGGCACTGGATTCCACATGGCCAGCTGCGTAGTTTGAGTCCCAGACCCTGTGGCTTGAAAGACATGCTGGGCGGGGTGCCGGCTGGTGGTGTCATGGTTAAGGCCCTGGATGATGGTTCAAGCCCCGAACCTGGCAACTTACTTTCTTACTTTACCTTTCTGTCTCTGTCTCTCTCTGGTCAAATTAAAAAAATAATAATAACAAATAAAATTAAATAAATAAAATAATTCTAGAAAAAAAAGAGACATGCTGGGCGTGTGTGCATATGTGCCCAAAATCCTAAGAGGAGAGTAGAGGAGAAAGGATTGCGGTATGACTACTGCCTTTCCCCAGGGGTGATTTCTCACTTTTCTTCTCTGTCTGTTTCTCTCCAGCAAGCATACATGCCCTATGGCAAAAATCTTTAAAAATAATTTTTTTACGCAAGCCAATATATTAGTTTGTCAGAGAAGTCTTGGCATGTTTTTCTTTCTTTTTTTTTAAGGAGTTATTTTATTTAACTTTATTTATTTTAATTTGACCAGAGAGAGAGAGGGACATTGAGAAAGCAAGCTGCCAGGTCCAGGACTCAAACGGCAGTCGGCCATGTGAGAGTCCAGTGCCCTTAACCACCACGCTGCCTGCCAGCTCCCATGGCATATTTTTCTGTGCAAAAATACAATGACTTTTACAACAACCTAATAAAAATATTGAACAAAAGAAAACCCTTTTGATATATTTGCAGGTTATATTAAGTTTATTAAGCAGATTAACATATAGAAATTTTACAGCTGAAATTAGAAAAACAATTTAATTTTCATTACAAATCTTTAAGGAGAAAGAGAAGCTTTAGCAATTTTCCTTGTTGAAAATTTTGTATCTCTTAAAGTGTACTTGAAAAGTCTTATTCTAGGTAGTTGAGTTTTAAATATTCATTGACATTTTTTTGGCTAGGATAAAGTTATATATATTGGGTCATCAGAAAAGTTAAGCATTTTTGCAATGCCATGACTTTTCTGACAGCCCAGTAGATGAATGTAGTCAAGTTGGTCCTTGTATTTAATAGAGGTGATAACATCAATCTTTTTGCTACGATTTATTTGTATTCATGCTACAATACAAACTGATGCAGCTGAGACAGCAGCATTTATGACTCCAAATTACTTGAACACACCAGCATGACTTGTATTACTTCCAGAGACACTGTGGTAAGGCAGACATCTCGAGGAACATTACTGCCCTCCTTATACACTGAAGGGCTGGTAGTGATTTGTACCTTGTCAGACTTTCCTAGACCTAAAGAATAGTTCCAAACTAGAGCTTGAGCTTTAATCTTCCATTGGATGTGCAGAGTAGGGATTACCGATGAAGCACTGCTTCAGTCTTAAACATTTTTCTTAATATTTACTTAATTCCATTTGTTATTATTAGTTTGACCGGGGGGGGGGGGGGGAAGCAAGAAACTAAGCTGCCAGATACGGGACTCAAACTGCAGTCAGTCATGTGGGAACCTAGTGCCTTTAACCACCATGCTACCTACCGGCCCCCAGTCCTAAACTCTTAAATTCACAATTAAATTTCTCTGCATATCTCTTGAACCAGTCACCAATTGCTATAACTGCCAAAAGAGGAATGGAGATCTAAATTTACATTGTTTTCAGTTTGAATGTTGTTCCTTTCCTTCAGTAAATGTATGATCTAGCAGGAAGACCGTAAGTTACTTTAATGCTCTTTTTTTTTTTTTGAGAGGTTTTTGCTACAGGGCGCGTGCGCTCGCCAGAAAGACAGAGAGAGACAGAGAGACAGAAAGCGAGAAATCACCCCCCAGAGGGGATGGCCATGCTGCAATCCCTTCTCCTCCATTCTCCTCTCGGGATCATAGGCAGGCACGCATGCACGCGTGCCTGGCGTGAGTTTAAGCCACCAGGTCCAGGACTCGAACCACGGTCGACTAAATGGAAGTCCAGTGACATAGCCATTATGCTAACTGCTGGTCCCCCACCCTATTTTTTAAAACCTAATGAACAAAGGTTTTTTTTTTTTAAGCAGAAATTTGACATTTAGGTAAATAGTATGTACTCAGTAAATATTTGTTGAATGAATTAGTGAATCCCAAACGTGTTGGTAGAGCTCTGTGATAATGGGAATTTTGTTTATAGAATATTTATAATGTGTAACTCACTTTCCTGTTCCTAGAATATATTTCTCTTAACATGAATTAATTCTCATTAAGTCTTCAAACCATCGTTCTTTTTAGATACAGGCTGTAGATGTCTTACTCTGTTCTTGTAACCAAGGTGTTTCTTCCCAACTCTTTATTTCCTTAGAAATAAAAGAGTTTAAAATTCTGATAATTTGTTTTACTTAACAGCTCTTAATGACTTTCTTCCTGTAAGTTATTCTTGTTTTTTTGTTTTGTTCACACCATAATGGAATGAATAGTCAGCTCTAGAAAGTGTAAATTTATTACTTTTCTAAACATTTTCGTATAATAGGGCATTTTAAGTATGAGTAGGGTATAAACTTTTGTTTGTTTAATTCCCAATAGTGAATTTAGAATATTATATGTTCTTTTTCTGTGTTTGAAAAGGGTGATTCATGCATTTATATTATATATATACTATGTAACTTTGGTGATTTTTAATTCCAGCTAACTTTGCAAACATGGTTTAGGAATTTTATTAACCACTGTATATAATATAGATTACATGGATGTTTAGCTGAGTAGATATTTATTAACTGATGGCTGACTGTGTCCGATAGGAACAAGAGTTTGTTCAGAAGCAACAACAAGAGTTAGATGGCTCTCTGAAGAAGATCATCCAACAACAGAAAGCAGAGTTAGCCAACATTGAAAGAGAGTGCCTGAATAACAAGCAGCAGCTCATGAGAGGTATTTGAAATTTCTGCGGCATGTGTGTGATATAAAATGATACATAAAAAACGTTGAAATATACCCTGGAAATTGAGTATTTCCTTTGCTAGGGAAAGCTAGAGCGATATGTGCTAAAATAAGAGCAAAACATTTTAAATTGAGAAATATAAGAGGGACCAGAAGATGGCATAATGGTTATGCTGCTGGACACCCACGTAGTCGACCACAGTTCGAATCCTGGACCTGGTGGCTTAAAACTCATGCCAGGCATGTGTGTGTGCATGCTGAGATCCCGAGAGGAGAATGGAGGAGAATGGATTGTGGCGTGGCCATCTCCTCTCGGGGGTGACTTCCTGCTTTCTGTCTCTGTGACGAGCACATGGACCCTATAGCAAAAATCTCAAAAAAAAAAAAAAAAAAAAAAATACAGGGTATGGAATTCCTTTATGACAGTAAAAAGTGAGCATAAGTTTATCATCCTAAAAACGTCTTGTCTGGATGAAGTTAGAAATATGTCTGAATAATGTTGTGTACTTGTTATGCCTTATGATTGTTGGTATGTGATAGAAGGGAATTTTTAAAAACAGATTAGCTTAAAATCTGTTAAAAATTTTAACAGATTAAGTGGAATTTTGGTGTTCAGGGTAGCTCTTTCTCTGATTTTTGGATAGTAAAACATAATGGAAGGTGGTAATTTTTATTACCTTTTTTTTTTTAAGAGAGATTTTTGCTATAGGGCATGTGTGCTCACCTGTGGGAGAGAGAGACAGAGAGACAGAATGCAAGAAATCACTCCCCAGTGGGGATAGGCATGCCACAATCCCTTCTCCATTCTCCTCTTGGGGTCCTGGGCACACATGCACACACACTGGCTTGAGTTATAAGTTGCCGGGTCTGGGGCTCAAATTGCCATCCACTACGTGGGAGTCCAGCAACAACCATTACGCCACCTGCTAGTCCCAATTTTTATTATTTTTACTTTGGTAAAATTTATAAATCAGAACGTCAGTGTGTATGCAAGTTAGTATATGTAGACCACTTTTATGTAAGTATAAAAATGAGAGAAAAGTACATTAGTAAAAAAAAAAAAAACAGTACATTAGTAAAAAGAACAAGTGACAAAGTGACATTTTGGAAACTGTTTTTTCCTTCTAGCTCGAGAAGCTGCAATTTGGGAGCTTGAAGAACGACACTTACAAGAAAAACACCAGCTGCTCAAACAGCAGCTTAAAGATCAGTATTTCATGCAAAGACATCAACTACTTAAACGCCATGAGAAGGTTAATGAAAGGTTTATTTTAAAATTTGTAGAGCTGTTCAGGTTTTTTTTAAGCTAGAAGGTGCACACAAATGTGTGCTGATGAGTGTGCCCATGCACTCAGGCACATGTAAAAATACCCCCCAAAAGGGTCCAGTTGTGCCACCATCTTTTTTCCTCCAATTCTCCTGCCTGCCAGGATCCCAGGCCTGTGTACTTAGCCCTGTCCAGCGTGGGGCTGCTGGTGCTGGGACTTGAACCTAGCCAGCCATGGCAGAGCTGACTTCCTCCGGGCAGTGTCTAAATGCTGTTCTCTGATGGGGCTGCCCCTGCACAGTCTTGAACTTACATGTTTTGAAGAATGGCTTTTTAAATTTCTGTCTTTTATCCCAAAATTTCTGTCATTAAGTTTGGAGTAATTAATTATATCTTAATCACAGCTGTAAGCTTCTTTTCTACAAATTGCAGGGAAAGTAGCTAATTATAGTGTTTGAAGATCTCTATGTTGTGATCTTCATCTTGTTTCTCAGAGGTACCTGTTTTGGCTCCGTGTGTCATTCAAGTATCTTAACAACGTAAATTCCTTGTACTTAGTAAAAGAGAGTTTCAATATTAGACTCATCACTAATAACTTTGTCTTATAAATTACTTTTTTGCCGAGTATTTTGCTGGTCACTGCAAAACAAGAGAGTAATCATAGAAAATAACAACCAAATGACATGCTTGAACATACATATGAGTACTAATGGATAAATTTTACCTACACTGCTGGGTTCTATTTTAAACTTTCTTAGGAAACAGAACAAATGCAGCGTTATAATCAACGGCTCATAGAGGAATTGAAAAACAGACAGACTCAAGAAAGGGCAAGACTGCCCAAGATTCAGCGCAGTGAAGCCAAGACACGAATGGCCATGTTTAAGAAAAGTTTAAGGATTAACTCAACAGCCACACCAGATCAGGATCGTGACAAAATCAAACAAGTGAGTAAGCAAATCATTCTCTTCTTTTTTAGGTTTTAAAATTTTGAATGACCTTTAGAAGTACCACATAATTGTGTTGTAAACACTTAGAGCCTCTGGGCTTACTGATGTTCACTTTAATTCTATGGGCTGGAGCAAAGTAAAGGATATAGACCAACTTTGTCTTCCCGGGCTGGTGACCACAGAGAGCAAAGCCCTTCTTCCCATATCCCAACTAGATCCTGGGCAAGACAGGTCCTAAGACCAGCCCTGGGAATGAGATGACGTGGACGGCTTTTTGAGTCAAAGCACGTAGCCTCACTATGATACTTCTGCAGTCAGTCTTACACACAGGTTAGCTGAGGTTGCTAAGCAGATAGGAGGATCAGAGTGGTTTGTTCTGTTTTGTGTGTTTTTTTTTTGTTTTTTTTTTTTTTTTTAAAGAGATTTTCCCCTTAGGGTGCGTGCACTTACTTGAGAGACAGAGAGACAGAGATAGTGAGAGGGAAAGTGAGAAATCACCCCCCAGGGGGCATGGTCACACTGTAATCCCTTCTCCATTCTCCTGGCATCTTGGGCATGCATGCACATGCACCTGGTGTGATTTTCAAGCCACCCAGTCCAAGACTCGAACCTGGTCAGCCATGTGGAAGTCAGTGACGTAATCGCTACGCTGTCTGCTGGCCTGGAGAATCAAGGTTTCAATCATCAGTCCCTGCCCCCGTAGCCCACGTGGTGGTGTAGACTCCAGCTTTGAGTCACAGCCCATTATTACTTGCAGCTTTAGTTTATTTTACTTAAGTTTTGTTAAATCTCTTAATTACACCTTTGGAATATGAAGAAACTACATCGCTCATTAACCATAATTTATCTTTTGTTTTTCTTATTTATAGTTTGCTGCACAAGAAGAAAAGAGGCAGAAAAATGAGAGAATGGCTCAGCATCAAAAACACGAAAATCAAATGCGGGATCTTCAGTTGCAGTGTGAAGCCAATGTCCGGGAGCTGCATCAGCTGCAGGTCGGGATAGAAGTGTGACGGTGAAGCTGGTGCTAGCAGGCAGCACACGTGACTAGTTAGAAGGTAGCAGATGAGCCAAGTAAAGTGCACATTCCTGAGGAAGATGCTGAGTCAGCGTTGTGCCTTCTTTTTAACAACTTTTTAAAATTGAACTTTATTTATTTTAATTTGACCAGAAAGGGAGAGAGAGAGAGAGAGAGAGAGAGAGAGAGAGAAAGTAAGAAAGCAAGCCACCAGGTCCAGGACTCGAACTGCAGTCAGCCGTGTTTGAGTCCAGCCCCCTTAATCATCACATGTTTTCAGCATAGACCCAAATGAAAATCGGTTTAGTGTCATAGGTATTTGCTTAGATTTTATTAAAACATTATGAATATAAACATGACGTTAGTTGTAACCTAAGAATTTGAATCTTTTAAAAGCAATAGTAATGTTGTTTTTAATATATGTTGCTAGAAGATATACAGAATTTTCAAAATGTTGAAGGCAGTTTTATTGTCAGACTCTGAATTAAAATGTTCCATTTTTGGGGAAATAATTGATTTTCTTCTTGGTGTTTGAAAGAAAGTGATAAATATATGGAAGGTTTTTTCCTAAGAAATTTAATGGTTACTTTAGAGAGTGCTGCTTTTGGACCTTACCTGGAATGTGCAATCATCTATTACATATTCTAAAATGTTTAAAATTTCAGAGTATTGTGCACAGTGTGGCTACTGTATATAGTTGCTCAATTTATTAGAATAGAATAGTTTCTGATAACAATTCTACATTCTAGTAGCAATGGGTAAAATGTATGCAAGCTGCCTCCGGAAGTGTCAGTTTTATGTGCATATTTTCTTATAAAGGAAAAACAAAAGCTCAGAGTAATTCCAAGTTCTTTTTATGTGGTTTATAACAGATCTAGCTTCTAAACCTGCAAAAATGAAGCTACTCATTTCATAATTCTTGGCCTTTGATTTTTAGAGGAGAACTTAGACTCCAGTAACAGCTAATTTGATGAGTAATTTATTTTGGAAGATATTTTTGAAAAATTGCTTAGTAGTTGTGATTTTGTTTTAATCCAACTTTATTTTCAGAATGAAAAATGTCACCTGTTGGTGGAGCATGAGACTCAGAAACTAAAGGAGTTGGATGAGGAACATAGCCAAGAATTAAAGGAGTGGAGAGAGAAATTGAGACCCAGGAAGAAGGTAATTTAAAATTTTAATTAAAATATAATTCGGGCCAGCAGGTGGCATGGGGGTTAAGGCAGCTGGGTCCCACATAGCTATCAGCATGGTTTGAGTCCTGGACCCAGTGGCTTAGAAAACACGTTGGGCATGTGTGTATATATGGCCAAAATCCAGGTAGGAGAACAGAGAAGAGATTGCATCATGACCTTCCTCCACAGAGGTGCTTTCTCATTTTTCCTCGGTCTGCCTCTGTCTGTCTGGTGAGCACATGCACCCTATGGCTGAATTTAAAACAACAACAACAACAACAAAACATGCTTTGGGACAGCAGGTGGCTTGGTGGTTAAGGTGCTGGATCCCACAGGGCTGACTGTGGTTCAAGTCCTGGCACCGGCGACTGGAAGAAACACTGGATGAGTGTGCGTGCATGTCCGAAATCCTGAGAGGAGAATGGAAGAAAAGGGATTGTGGTGTGGCCATCCCCCATAGAGGGTGATTTCTCACTTTCCTTCTCTGTCTCTTTGGCAAGCACACATGCCCTATGGCACAAACCTTAAACATGTTTGTTCTCTTCCACGCACTCAGTTGCCGGCTCTTTACCTACTGTATGGCAAGGATAATGTCAGTGACAGGAGATGCAGAGATGAAAGGACAAAGTCTTTGTCCCCAGAAGACTCAGAATGTAGTGACAAGCAGTTACAAGTGGTAGGATCACTATTCTGTAGTGGTAAATCTCAGGGAGAAGGAGCAGAATATACACGCAAAGGAGGAACAGTGCTGAAGTCTGCTTGGGGATGTCAGGGAGGCTTCAGAGGGAGCTACCTTATAAGCCAAACGAGACTTGAAGGATGAGTAAGAGCTTGCTAGGTGCACACATTAGAGTGCAGTGGGGCAATTTAGGTAGAGAGTAGCGAATGAGTGAAAAATGGTGTCTATGCAGATTTGCAAATAGTTCTCTATCATTAGAGAATTGAGGGGTGTGCCTGTGTGTAGGCATTAGGGAGGGAGAGAAGGAAGAAAGGAAGTGGTGATAGCTGAATCTGGACAGGTTCAACTGGAACCATATCATAAACGCCTGTGTGCTATGTAAATTCAAAATCTGGTGCAACAGAGGTGACTTCCGCCTCCCTCCCTTCATTTCTTCTGTTTGTGCTTGACTCCTGCTAGCCTGGCTAACCGTTTGCTAACCCTCAAACTGAAACCTTTATTTCCTCTTGTACTTTCTGCCTGTTACATATTTCAATGTTTTTTTTTTTTTTTTTTCTTCTCTTTATCCGATTAGTCAGTCAAGGAAATTACTAACCCCTACTGTGTTCAAAGGTTTCTGGAGAAAGTGAAATGACTAAGTTGGTAGTACGCTTTTTTATTTTAATTCTATATTTCGTTAAGTTTTAGGAATAGGTTTAGCATTCATGTAGTTCAGAATTCAAAAGGTAGGGAAGGATAAACAGTAAAAAAATCCCTTTTTCCATTTTCTCTTTTTAACTCCTTATAGTTTAGTTTCCACTTGAAACTCTCCAATTGAACTATTGACAGTGTCACAAGTGAATTGCTAATAGCCAAACCCTGTGACCTTATATAACTGTGCTTATTAAGTCTCATTTCCTGAAATTCTCTTCTGGCCTGTAACATAACTATTCGTTTTTCATGATTTTATGAACTTTATTTTTTTTAGAGAGATTTTTGCTATAGGGCACATGTGCTCACTGGAGAGATAGACAGTCAGTGAGAAATCACTCCCCTCCCCAAGGGGATGGCCATACTGCAGTCCCTTCTCTTCCCTTCTCCTCTCAGGATTTTGGGCACACACACGTACCTGGTGTAAGCTTCAAGCTGCCAGGTCTTGGACTTGAACCGCGGTCGACTACATGGGAGCCCAGCAACGTAACCATTATGCCATCTGCTGGTCCCCTTGACTTTATGACCTTTAATTTGGCTTCCAGTCTCCCTAAATGAGACTGTTTTTCAGTTTTACACCCTTAGTTCTGTTCTTTAATTTGATCTTATAGCTAGTCATGGCTTCAGCTGTTGCATATTCCATTTTATTTTTCATTTCTAGAGAGTGTATATGCTTACTAGAGAGAGAGAGAGGGAGAGGGAAAGAGAGAGAGAGTATCTCCCAGTGGGGCATGACCACATCACAATCCTTTTTTTTTTTTTTCCTTTTGAGAGAGATTTTTGCTATGGGACATGTGCGTTTGCCAGAGAGACAAAAAGTGAGAAATCATTCTGGGGGAGGGAGCACACACCTCAGTTCTTTCTCCTCCATTCTCCTCTTGGGACTTTTGGGCACTCATGCACATGTATCTGGTGTGAGTTTTAAGTTGCTGGGTCCAGGACTCAAACCACAGTTGACTGCGTGGGAGCCCAGTGACGTAACCATTACACCATCTGCTGGTCCCTCACACCAAAACACAATCCTTTTAACATTTCTTCCATCCTATCAGGATTTGGAGTGTGCATAAGTACATGCTCTGCGTGTTTCTCAAGCCAGGGCCAGGACTCAAACTGCTGTAAACCCTATAGTATCCAGCTCCCTGGACACAGAGCTTAATTGTTGTGCCACAGGTCCAGCCCCAACCGTTGGATTTTCTTTCTTTTTTTTTTTTTTTTGAGAGGTTTTCGCTAGAGGGCGCGTGCGCTCGCCAGAAAGACAGAGAGAGACAGAGAGACAGAAAGCGAGAAATCATCTCCCAGGGGGGATGGCCACGCCGCAATCCCTTCTCCTCCATTCTTCTCTCGGGGTCTTGGGCATGCATGCACACGCGCCCGGTGTGAGTTTAAGCCGCCGGGTCCAGGACTTGAACCCCGGTCGACTACATGGGAGTCCAGCAACATAGCCATTATGCTAACTGCTGGTCCCAACTGTTGGATTTTTAAAGACAGTATCAAAAGCTGAATAGTAGGGGTTGTGTAGAGTACAGACTTTAAAGTCATACAGATAGAGGTTCAGAGCTCACTGACACTTAGTGATTAATTTTGTCACTTAACATTTCTAGGCCCAATTTTCCTCATTTGTAAAATGAAGATGGTGATGTCTCCCAGACTGAAATAATTCAGAAAGTCAAAAGAATTGATGGGTGTGTAGCACTTACCGCAGTCATAGTCAGGCTTCCATGAATGGTTGTTATTGCTATCGCTGTGTTTTGTTTTTATTGTTACTAGTTTGAGCACTAAGCTTCTATTTTATTTAAAATAATTATTTTATTTAACATTTATTTATGTATATATTTGACCAGAGAAGGACAGAGTGTGAGAGAGAGAGAGAAAGTGAGAAAGCAAGCCGCCAGGTCCGGGACACAAACTATGGTTGGCCATGTAGGAGTCCAGCGCCCTTCACCACACCACCTGCCAGTCCCCACAGCTTCTGTTTCCTGTCTAGATAGTCTGTTTCTCCTCAACCCAGGTCTGTGCTCACATGTCATTTTGCCAGTGATAGCTTTTTTTTTTTTAATACCACTGTACATAAAATAGCTCCCATGCTCATCTCAAACATGCTTTTTTTTTTTTAATAACATTCATCACTGCCTGACATATTTGCTTATTGTATGTCTTCTGTGGGAAGATAAGCTCCTCAACAGCACAAACTTAGCTCTTTTTTCACTGATACATGTGCAGCTTCTGGAACAGTCCCAGGTACATCGTAAATGATCAATATATCCTTGTTGAATGTTGGTTAGAGAGTGTAAACTCAGTGGAGATAAAACCAGACTCAGCACTGTGATTCCTTTATTGCCATTTCACTTTCTCCTGCCCTCACCGTCAGATGTTCCTTCCATTCCTGTTCTCTTCATTGACATCCAGGCTAGAAATGGGAATTCTTTTTCATTTCTGTCATACCCACATTCAGTCAGATGCAAATTAATTTTGACATTCATGTGCCTTTTAAAATATGTTCCTTTTTTTTTTTTTTAAAGAGAAAGGGAAAGAGAGAGAGGTATTCTCAGCAGGGTCTCGCCGTGCCCTGGTCCAGCCTCTCAGTTAGCCAGGACCGCAGGTGCGCACCTCCCCGCCCGGCATGTCTAGGCTTGTCTGGGACCCAGACCAGGGCCTCCGAGTGCTCTGGCATTGCACGGAGGCGCCTTCTGCCTGTGCTCCTGTGGCGAGGCTGTCTCCATGGCAGTTCTCCTCCACTTCCTCACTGCTGTCCTACTACTTGCGTACGTTGCTCAGCCGTGTCCTAGTGGGTCTGGTTCCCTCCCTTCCTGCTTGCCTGCCGTCACCAGAATGTTTATTCTGCAGAACGTCTCATACTGTCAGAGTGGTGCTGATAACTCCTCAGTTCCACCAGAGTAAACTGTGCATGCCGCAGTTTGTCTTTGAAGCCTTCAGTGCCACACGTGGGCCACCGCTTTCCAGCTTCTTTTCTGACCTGCACCTTGATCCCCAGTCCCTGTGCCAGCCCTAGGTACAATGCCCATTTTCACACCAGCCCTGTCTGTGGTTTCCTGTCCGTGTGCCCTCCAGCTTTCTATGTCTAGCCTGCCTTCCCCATCCTGCCTGTCAGCTTCATCTCTCCTTCAAAACTGAGCCTATGTTTCTCCTCCCCTGAGAAACGTTACCATACCCTTCCACCTTTCCCTGTACGTGGTTTGTACCTCTGCAGTAGCACTTATTCCCGAGTCACCTGTCCACAAGGCATTACCCACTTTAGTTCATTTGGGTTGCCATATAATAAAATGGCATTAAGCAGAGACTGGGAGTCTGAGACCAGGATGGCAGGAGCATCAGGTTCTGATAAGGGCCTTCTTCTGGGACATAGACCGCTGACTTCTCACTGTGGCCACATGTGAGGAAGGGAAGGAACTCTCTCTTCAGTCTTATGAGGGCACTAGTGCCATTCACGAGGCCTCTACCCATGACGTAATCCCCTCACGAAGGCCCCACCTCCTTATACCATCACGCTGGGGATTATTAGGTTTCGACATACGGATTTGGATTTGGGGTGGGGACAAACATTCAGATCACAGTACTTTACCATGTTTATTAAGCACTTACTGTATTTGCTCTGTATTATGGGGATGTAAAGATGAATCTGGTTTAGATCTTACCTTTAAACGGCTTATAGTCAGGTGTGGAAGAAAAAATGTGCACATCGGTAACTAAAAAAGTAGAAAGTGGTTGATGTCGTGTGGGAGAGAGATGAGAGCGCATCTGTTGGAGTACCTAGTATGTGTTAGGTATGCCCTCCTCACCTTTAATCTTCACGTAGTGACTCAGTGAGGTACTGTCACTATTTACAGCAGGGGAACTAAGTGATTTTGTATATAAAGAAGTTAAGTAATTGACTCGTTACTTTTACACTTGGCTGAGCTGAGACTTGAACCCAGGGCTGTGTAAAGCTTGTGATCTTTTTATTTTTCTTTTTAATTGCCAGAGGACTTGTACACTCACCAGAGAGACACAGGGAGAGGGAGAAAACACACCCCAGAGGGGTGCAGTCACACTGCAGTCTCTTCCTCTCTATTTCTCCATCCCACTTGAACCTTGGGCACACACACATACATGCCCAGCGTGTTTTTCAAGCTGCTGGTGGGACTTGAGCCAGGGTTGTCCGTGCAGGTGGGCTACAACTTCCTTAACCACTGGGTTACGGGGTCAGCCTGTAAAGCTTATGACCTTAGCTGTTGAACAGGTGAGTCTCCCGTAGGGAGTAACATCAATGGTTTCTTTTTGGTTGTCAGAGCAAATTCTATGCATAATACCACGTAGGCGCTGTGTACTTCTCTATATTACCACGTATAATTTCTTGTTCCTTTCCTTTTTCAAAGACACTGGAAGAAGAGTTCGCCAGGAAACTGCAGGAACAGGAAGTATTCTTTAAAATGACTGGGGAGTCTGAATGCCTTAACCCGTCAGCGCAGAGCCGGATTTCCAAGTTCTACCCTATTCCCAGCCTGCACTCCACGGGGTCCTAACGGTGGGAGACCTGCTGTGGGTGGGGCTGGCTTAAATGTGTCCTTCTGTTCTCTTCATCTTCTGCCACAGTCTGTCAGATAGCTCACGGAGACAATCACCTGCCTCACCGTCTAAGTGTTGTTTTGTTTTTGTTTTTTGGGGGGAGAGGGTTGTTTAAAGCAAAGATGAAGGGAAAACAAACTAAGGCAGATGCTAGGCCATGTTGGCAAAGTAGCATCTTAAAGTAATTCCCTAAGGTGATTTTGTATAATAATCTTAAAAATTGTGTTACCTGAAAATCTGTTAGAGAAATAATGTTTAAAGTTATTTTTTGAAGACCCTGTTACATCACTAAGTATTAATGTCTTTTCACCTGACCTCACCTCTCAGTGACGCCTAGCTCGGTAATAGACTGCTGTACAGAGTTGAGATAAGTCTCTTCCGATCAGCCAGCTCTCATAAAGAAGTGATGTGTTCAAAATATACTGCTGATTCAAAAATAAATATATTTTATTTTTAAATAGGAACAAGCTCATTTAAAAGAGAAAAATTATTTCAGTAATTTGTCAAAATTAGTATTTGCCTGTTTGGACATGAGCTAATCATTGAGGGTGCTAGTTTTATTAAGATAGTGCCTAAAACTCGACATTTCAATCAAGTTTAAAATTGGATTTTCTTTTTGAGCAACAGGGACAAAGCACCCTTAGTATTAAATGTTACTATTTTAAAAATCTTGTAACACTGACCATTTGATAACAATTTTCATCCTAAAATATATGTTGTGCAAAGTTTGGAAAGATTGAAAAAAAAAGAAAAGTAGCAAATTGGAAATGTAACACTCACCAAGTTAAAAGTAATACAGATTTAGCCATAGCCATCCAGTTTATTTCTTAAAATGATATGAACTGGTTTCAAGGACTTTTAATCTTAGCAAATTCTGTTTGTTTAAAAACCTGTCAGAGGCTCGAGGCTCTGAATTATGTTTATAAATGCATTTTCTGAAATTAATCTTAAAAGAGGCAATTGTTCAGAATACTTTTTCAAAATTATTTAAATATTTAGGGAAAAATCAGGAATGACTTTTTTGTTGTTTTGAAATGAAGTTACTTACATTTTGATTTTATTTTGTTCCATTTAAATTATTTACTTTGATCCGAATGGGAAAAGCCTGAAACCTTTATCACGTGGTCGCTGGTCTGTGTAATTATTAATGAAAGGTTCACTTTTAGCCCCTTTGAGGCTTAGAATTTCAGCCGTGGGTCAGGTCAGACAGTATTATACACCGTATTCCGGCGTGTGAGGTAGCACCCTGAAAACAATTCTCGCTGCCTGCCATTTATGGCCTGTTCTTTTTTAAGAGTGCTGGGTACCAAATTGTAGACGTTTCAGTTCTTAGTTGTGTTACTTTTGAGGCTGGTGAAAACTAAAATGCAGCTTTGCGGGAACACTGATTCATGTTAAGGAAACATAAATGTCTGTAGCACTTTCTTGCAGTTACATTGAAGACTTAGGATGCTGACCCTTATTTGTCAGTGGTTTAGATGATTTACAAGTGCATGTGTTATTTTAATTTTTTAATTATTTCGATAAGTATAATTTACTTGGACAACTTTGTAGGTAGCCTTAACTTCTGGCCAGGTTTTTTTTATATATATATATATATAAATATATATACATATATATTATGTATGGTTGTAAATTCATACACTTATCACATGAATGTGTTACTGTATACAAACTTAATGCTTTATTCTCAAATGCTGGGTGAAAATGTTTTGAAAGTCTTTTAAATATATATCTTTATAAAGTAATATTCAGAATGATGGAAATTGTTTATATTGTTATGATAAAAATGACAGTATAATGTTGCCCAGTGTATTTAATGATTTATTTGAAGAGGGAGAGGGAAGGAAGGTTCTCTTACCATCTTCTTTTTTGAAACTTTTAGTTTTTATTGGCTGTTAAAAAATGAGTATTTAAGGCAGTGGACAGTTTGTTTTTGTTTTTGTTTTTCAGTATCATTTAAATGATACCCTGTGAGCTAGCTTGTAGCACACAGTTGACTTGTTCTGGATATTCAGTTTTTTCTGTTCTTTTCAACTTGACATCCAGAGTATTGAGTCAAGGAGAGGCTCTGGGTAAGTTTATTAGCCACTCTTGCATCTCCCTCGAAGGTGCCCTTTGGATTTGCTCTTCATGCTCAAGTCCTCTTTCCAGTAGGACCGTATTCATGTGGATGCAAGACAAACAAGTCAATTCCTAAAGTTACAGGGATTTTTTCCAAAAGGAAAAGTTTGTCCTAGAATTGCTGTTTGTAGACAGACCTGCCCATGTCTCGTTAGGCCCCGTCCTCAGATAGTAACAGTGATCTTTCTTTCTTGTGTGAAGTAAGGTGGGAGGGGCGGGGGGAGAGGGGCACAGACTCCTTCGGTATCTGCCAGAGCAGTCAGACCCATTCCTGACTTGGTGGTTTGGACACTGGGGCAGAGTAGGCCACACAGCGCTTAAAAGAAATTCTCCCCGCAGGCTCCCTCCTGTCACCCCTCCGTGAGTGCTCTGCACACACAGACCTCCGCTCCTGCAGGTCTGGCTCAGAGCTCGCTCCTGCAGGTCTGGCTCAGAGCTCGGCACCAGGCTGCCTTTCCTGTCCTGTCACTCCTGAGGTGTGAATTGCTGGATTAGCTGCTATTCTCTATGGAGTCACATTAAGCTTTTTCTCACCCTTTTCTGTGGGCGATCTCTAGGGTGGGTAAGGAGGAAATTTAGCAAATTTTCACTTTGCTGAAAAATACTGGATCCTTCCTCTGACAGGATACAGCAAATCATAATTAAATATAACCAGAACCAGAGCTACCTCTAAGTAGTGTTTCCTCAAGCACAAAGCTCTCAGGCATATGAGACCCACTTGAAAGGAGGGTCTCTGATTTCTTGAGCATCAGCAAGTTTCAAAAGTGACTGTTTTTGTACTCTTCTAGCTCCCTTGTACTGTCCTCTTCCCACTCCACACTGTGCTTAAATAACAGACTCCTCTGAGAAGCCGCATTCTCTCACATTATTAGAAATACTGTCAATTAAAGGAAAACCTAGAACTAAAGTGGAAGAAGATCCAACGCTAATAGTCTTTTGATTAAATAAATCAGTTCTTTTCTGAGAAACGATCTTTTATAGGAAACGGGATGATACTTTAAATGCTTTTCTTAAGTTGAAGGCACAACAGTTAATGGTTCTATCGTAGTTCCATGGCTGACGCGGTTTTGATAAAGCTTTAAAATGTCTGCTACTAAGCTTGGAATACGAGTGTCTTACCAGTTTTAAATGTTGGCTGCAGCTTTTTGTGGTCCTTTTCTGACATGCAATATCATTAGTTCTCAAGCTGAATTTTCAGGAAGAATTTTGTTTTGGATTATGCCTCTTGTCTGTTTGGGAGCAACCTGTCTTTTCAGTCATGGGATTGACAAATGAAAAATAAAGTTGTTTCTTAATCTATTTGGGAAGCAGTTTTTTATTGAGAATCTTAGAAACTAGATTGTCTTATAGGAGAACACTTTGCAACTTATTTTTGGTCCTAGTTATGTTTTCAAACATGCAATCCTGCATATCTTCCAATCTTTCCAGACTTCTTAAATTTCCTAGCCATCTGTAGTCCACATCTTACATATACTGAGCGTGTGTGCGTGTGCGTGTGCATGCACGCACACGCACACACACACACAGTTTTTATTGGTAACTTGCTGGGAGGTGTCTTGCAGCCTGCAAACCACCCCTTTGGGAGGTGCTTAAGAGGTTTCTGTTGACACGTGCGTGTGTACATCTTTTTAATTTCCTTTCTCTTCCTTGGGATGGATTGCTTTTTTGCTAAGCATTTCTCAAGTCATATGACCCTCACTTCTGCCAACATAACCCCTTTTCATTGGCATGTTCACGCCAGGTTCAGCAGACACGAGGCAGCAGCATTTGGCAAATACTGGACTTGGCGAGAGAGAGGCGTGGAGTGTCACCTAGCGCGCTGTTGAGGTCATTCTTGACCTTTTTTTTTTTTTTTCTTTTTTTGTAAATGAAACAAAAGGAGTTCAGATCCATCACCATCCAGCTGAGGACACATCTCCCATCTGCCCATCTTCTTTCTGGGTTTTGTCCAGAGGAAGTAACATATTTGGACTTTCACCCAATTTCACTCAAACATAGAGCTCCATGAAGACTACTTCTCCGTCCATTTGTGATAGCGTGCGTACGTACACATGAGCGTGTCAGAGCAAGGCGGGCGCCTTCCACAGGGGCTGGTCATGCAGCGGTCCCCTCCAGTCCTCCGGCCGTCAGATCTCGGGCCCTTGAGCACGTGTCCTGTGTATGTCAGGCTTACTGGGCTGGGAATCCCAACTGCGGTCGCCGTGTGGGGTCCAGCTTCCCTGAGCAGCGATTACCGCTGGGCCATGGAGCCAGCCTGGGAAGACTTCTGAATATCCTAGTAAGGTGAATCGAGTAGCAAGAGAAACACTCCTAAGTCTATATTTAATCAATTTAAGAATCATTACAAAAGGGGATGTTATACTTGAGCCTTTGAAGCTACTTTTAACAAAAGTAAAAAGCTACTACTAAAAAAGCCAAAGTAGGGGGTGGCTCTTTGTCCTGGTGTTTAAGGCACCTGGATCCCACTTGGCCAGCCATGCAGTTTGAGTGCCAGACCCAGCAGTTTGAGAAGTGCATGTCCAAAACCCCTTAAGGAAGGGTGACAGAGCAAAAGGGATGCTTCTGCCATGGGAGGTGCGTTCCTCTCCCTCCCTCCCTCCCTCCCTCCCTCCCTCTCTGGTGAGTGTATGTACACTCTGGCCTAAATAAATATTAATAGATGGATGATCGAGAGGAAATTCAGCCTTTGGACAAAACTAGAACTTACTCTGAGAAAGAAAAGATTTAAAAAGCAAATTGCACTAATCATTATGCTCATGAGACTAGACAGTGAAACTTAATGTTTGAATGCCCTATGAACTCATTTAAAAAATTCTCATATTGAGGGCCGGCAGATGGCATGGTAGTTAAGGGCGCTGGACTCCCACATGGCTGACCACAGTTCGAGTCCCAGACCTAGCGACTTGCATTTTGCGCGTGCTCTCTGTCTGTCTCTGGTCAAATTTAAATAAATAAATAAAATAAAGTTAAATTATTTTATTATTTTTTTAAATTTTGAGAGGTTTTTGCTAGAGGGCACGTGCCCTCGCCATAAAGACAGAGACAGAGCGACAGAAAGTGAGAAATCATCCCCCGAGGGAGATGGCCACGCCGCAATCCCTTCTCCTCCATTCTCCTCTCGGGATCTTGGGCACGCATGCACACGCGCCCGACGTGAGTTTAAGCCATTGGCTCCAAGACTCGAACTGCAGTTGACTACATGGGAGTCCAGCGACAGCCATTACGCCAACTGCTGCTCCAAAAGTTAAATAATAATCTAAAAAATTCCCACATTGACTGTCAGGTAAGCCTCAGGAGACCATAAAGGAGGCAAAAAACCACAGTGTGGCGCTCAACTAACTGTTGCTAGCAGCTTGATACCATGGACCTCTTGGGTCGCTGCGCTTTTTTTTTTTTTTTTGAGAGGTTTTCACTATAGGGCGCGTGCGCTCGCCAGACAGACAGAGAGAGAGAGATAGAAAGCAGGAAATCACCCCCCAGGGGGGATGGCCACGCCGCAATCCCTTCTCCTCCATTCTCCTCTCGGGATCTTGGGCACGCACGCACTCACGCCCGGCGTGAGTTTAAGCCACCGGGTCCGGGACTCGAACCGCGGTCGACTACGTGGGAGTCCAGCAACATAGCCATTACGCTAACTGCTGGTCCCTTCCCTACTGCGCATTTTTTGAGCAGAAAAATATGTCATAACTTTCCTGACGACCTAAGAAGGGTGTGGTCTTCCTATGAGATACTCAGACTGCGTAGGGAATAATCCAGTCTTTCAGGTGAGTAGAGATAATAGAAGTGGATTTAATTCAACCCCATTTTTAACTATCCTGCAGTTGAGAGTTGGCGCCTATTAACAATTTGGCAAGGTGGCTGAGTGCAGCCTTTCCTGGAGGATCTGACTTTACAGTGCATTTCTTTGGGGGATTTAGTATGTGTACATTTTCCCTTAATGTTTTCATTTCTAATAAAAAAAATTTTAAATTGGATTATGTAGTACATATTTTGTGTAAGTGGTTCCCCCCACTTTTTCATGATAGTGTGTGCGTGCAAACGCGAGAGCACGAGAGACATCCCTAGTCCTGGTCCCACCGCGATCCCCCTCCTCCAGTCCTCCAACCTGTTGGCTCGCGTGCACTCGTGCTTGTGCTCAGGTGTTTCGGGCTGACCCGGTGGGGATTCAATCCAAGGTCGCCATGTGGGATCTGCCTTCTCTCGGGCAGTGTTTTACCACTGTGCTGTGGAACTGGCCCCTTGATAGGAGTTTTGCTATTCTGTATATCACCTAGAATCATAGTTCCTCTGCCTTTGGACGAGTCACTACATTAATTGCAAATCTTGCTGCTCACTTGTTGCATATGTGTGTATTTCAAGTAATTTATTCTTAGGGAACACCTTCAGGTGAAGGGATTTGTCACAACCCCAGGTCGAATTGATAGTTACAGATAAAGGTCTGCCTTTCAAGATTTCAGTGATTAAATGAAATGCCAAAAGCTGTTTCCCAAAATAAAGCCAGATCTGTTTTCTTTTGTTTATAATAAGTAGTATTAGAGTAAGACCTGACTAACTCAAGTTCTTTTTTTGTTTGTTTAACCTTTCTTTGGTCAGATGGAATCACATTAAACATGGTATTAAAAAAGAAAAAAACCCTTTAATTGGAAATTTTATAATTGAAATGACTTTTCATCTTATAGACCACATAAAAATGTTAGACATTGAAAAGTGCTTAAAAACCAATTGTGCCCAGCCCCTCATGCCTTTTCCCAAGTGCTGAACAGAGAGAGGGTGACATCTCGCATTGAAGCATCTTTCCCCGAATCCATACTCCGGTTTCCTGCCCCTCCTGTTCGGCCTTGCCTGTGGCCCTCCCTGCCCTGTCTGCTGTAGTCAGATTCCGTGGAACATATCTATAAACGCTAGTGTAGGCGTGTGGGCACAGATCACGGTTATATCAGACTGTAAGCAGTGGGACCAGGATCTGCATATATAATGTAACTATTAGAAACCTTGTCACCCACAGGGGAAGTGCATTTCTCAGTGTTTTCAGTTGCAAGAGTCACTTAGGCCGACTCTTTCCTACTAGAGAACGCAGAGTAAATGGGAAGCAGGAGCCGATAGCTAGCCTGGCAGCAGTAGCCAGAACACACCCCGACTGGGGCACCTTCGGGTAGGACCCCATCTCCATCTCATGTTCTCGCTCATTTTTTGGGCAGAGCCCCAGGACTCTTTAGCCAACTTTTATGTAACTGGCTCTCCTAGGTCTGGGCTTGAACTAAGTGTTAAAGAAGCTGAGGAGCTCAGATGGAGATAGAGAAGTCTCACTCGAAAACGTTGCAGTTGCTCTTAAAGTCCACCCCGTGAAGCTGTTCCAGATGTGTATCTGACAGAATTCTACATCTATGTTTCGAATATTTCGTTTAGACTAAAACAAGGGTTGCTAGTTGACTATTTGGCTAGGTTGTCTCAGTTGGACACCGACAAGTCCGGCTTCCTCCCCTGGAGAGAATATGGTATTAGCGCCCGTCACTGTCGCAGAAGGGGGCCGCGGAGGCCGGCTCATGGCTTGACAGCGATACTTCTCCTCCTCCTCCGCCCAACATAGACTTGGTCGCCTGCAAAATTAGATGACAGGTGTGACGTTAAAAAATAATCCTGTGGCCTGTGGGGACCTTAGCTTGGCCAACTTTGGCAACTACCGTAAGGATGGCTCCAAAGAAATCCCTTGTAAGACTATCAGTGTATTCGGGTCGTTTATTTCTGTTTGTTTGTTTCGGTTTTGCTGTAGGGCGCTAGTGCTTGCCAGAGAGAGGAGGGAAAGTGAGAAATCACCCCCGGGGGTGATGGCCACACCACAGTCCCTTCTCCATTCTCCTCCAGGATTCGGGCATGCACGCACACACGCCTGCTGTGATTTTCAAACCACTGGGTCCAGGATTCAGACCACACAGTCGGTCATGTGGGATCCAGTGCCTTACCCTCCACACCACTTGCTGGCCCATTTACCGCATTTCATTACCAGACTGCTTTTTTCCCTCCCTCCTTTGGCACTCTGCTTCCTTTCTGTCTGGCAGTTAATGCAGTATTACGCAAATTATGCTGCCGTTATGCAAACCGCGCAGCTCTAGCTGTCTGCCCAGTAATGGGCATTTGCCTGAATTCCTCAGCCCCTGCTCGGAACAGATCATCCCTTCTCAGTTGAGAACCAGCCTCAGCCTCCCACACCCCAGAAGTGCAGCAGCCAGTGCTCACCTTTGTCTCCTTTTTCCCCCTTGTGCCCTCGAGGACCTGGTGGCCCAGGACGACCTGGCGGTCCAGCAGGGCCCCTGTCACCTGGAAGGACAGACAGAGCATGACTGACGCATGCGTGCAGGAGTAAAGGAGAAAGCTGAAGGCACGGCCCGGTACCCGGTGCAGCCCCCGAGGGAGCCACTTTGGGCCAGTGGTTGCTCCAGAGGATCCTGGCGGCCATCTCTTCACCACCACTTACCTTTGAGCCCTGGGGAGCCCATCTCTCCCTTCTGCCCAGGGGGTCCTGGAATGGCTCCATAAGCTGCGAGGTGGAAAAAAAAAAAAAAAAAAAAAAAAAAAAAAAAAAAACTAGCCTTAGACTAGAGATTACCCTGGAGCTGGGGGGCCAGGTCTTTTGCTCAAAGTAACAGAGAGTAATAGAGAGTAATAGAGTGTGGACTTGTGAGAGGAAACCGTGTAGGATTTATCTGATTTTCAGTGTGAAGTGTTAAGAGCTGGAGGTTTTTATGAGACTGGTGCCGTGGAACACCCCGGTGTGAGACCGTGGCGCAGGTTAGGTGCTGCGAAAGCGGTCGGGACCTCCTTACTTCGGAAGAAGTCCATGAGGTCTTCGGTCACGTTGCTGTAGGCAGAGAAGACCTTGCTGATGCCAGGGGGTCCCTGGGGCCCAGGCCGGCCTGGTGGGCCCTGGACGGTGTAGGCCATCCCTTGTAGCAGCCCCTGGCCTGTGAAACACCAGAGTGTGGGTGCGGAGGCAGCCATGGCTCAGCACTCCCTCAGCCGCAGCGCAGTGCTCCCTGACCGCCCGACTCCCAGAACAAGACTAGATTAGGCTGGAGCGGGACAGCCCTGCCGCCTGCCTGTGTGACCGGTGGTCTCTGCCCGCCCGCTGGCTACACTCGTCCAAGGCTTTCTGGCTGCATAGCTGTGCTGATGAACTGGAGCGACCGGACTTGGCCAGCATCCTTCCCTCGGCCCCCCCCAGGAAACCCTCATGGTCGTGACTCCTCTGAGATCCGATCCGAACGAGGGAGGGTCCGGAACGCACAGTACGAAGAGCCCAGTGTGCCCGGGTCCTGCAAAGCCAGCTCCAGGCGGGGCCCCTTGAGCGGAGCCGGCTGAGGGTTAGGGCGGGGCCTTCTATCTGCGGTTCCTGCCCGGATGATTCCCGAATTGCTGGCACTCCAGAAACGGGAGGGCCAGTCTCTGGGCCTAGACACCGAGATGTCCCCAAGCTCCCGCCCTCAGCATGTCCCCACTTACGCTGCAGACTCTCTGACACCCGAACGGCCAGCTCGTTGTAATCCAGACTTCCAGCAAAGCCAGTCCTGAATGATCCGCCATCGCCACCAAACATGTCACCTTCTGCAGCTGCGCCATAGCCCCCACCTGGGCCGACGTCAGTGCCATAGGGTCCTCCGTCTCCTGCAGCTGCGCCAAAGGCTCCCCCTTCACCCAAGGAGCCCCTGCTGGCTCCTCCGATGCCCATTGAAGAGCTGTAGGAGGTGGCCCGTCTGACGGAGGAGCTGCCACCCAGACCGTAGGAGCCATCCACTGACACCAGGCGGCTGTCTCCAGGGGGTCCCTGCGGCCCTGGAGGGCCCGGGGGGCCAACAATGAAGCTGCGCACATCGGGACCTGCGGGGAGAGCTGCATGAGTGGGAGCCCTGGGCCTGCTGGGGAGGAAGACTTGGGAGTTACGGGGTGTCTCCCAGCGTCGCCACGTCCCGGAGCAGCGGAGGTGAATGGCACAGCCCTGTTCACAGCAGGCCGCTGGCTGCTGGCGAGGAAAGCACCGGGCCTGGCCCGACGAGTGGAGCCGCTCTCCCACGTGGCCCCTGGGTCCCTCAAGCACCGTGCTGCCCCGTGGACAGGGAGAGCAAGGTCGGGGGAGGCGCGGGGGCACGAACGCCAGGGGCACCTACTCGTGAGGTAGCTGATGAGCTCACTCCGGAAGCTGTCGCTGTTGTCCGCTGCATAGGTTGCCAGAGCTCCCGACACACCCGGGGGCCCCCGAGGGCCGGGGGGCCCAGGAGGGCCTGGAGGGCCTGGGATGGACGACAGGCCTGCAGCTGAGTGGAGGGACGAGGGAGAGGAAGGTCAGGGGTCACACTGAGGAGAAAGCCCATCCCTATCTGGGCTCCAGCCGGCCGTGAGGCCCTACTGGAGGAGGATGAGACCAGGCCTCCTGGAGGAGGAAGGGGGGCCACAGGAGGCCAGAGGGAGCTGTTTCCTGGCAGCACCCAGGACAGTGGTCACGGCTCTGGGCCGCCTCAACCCCAGTCCTGCCGCCCTCCTCTCCTCACCCCTGCGCTGAGAGCAGCCCCGAGCTGGTCCTCACCCCGGGGCGCCAGAGCTCTCCAAGGGCCGCACGTGGGAGTGCTCTCTCCCACTTCCGCCCCTGCCAGGGCCAGGGCGCCTCACCAGCAAGTGGGGTCTCCCTAGGTCCAGCCCAGTGCCCAGCACCATGCGTGGTTGTGTGTGTGTGTGTGTGAGAGAGAGAGAGGGAGAGAGGGAGAGAGGGCGTCGTGTGTGGACTCCATGCAGGACGGTGCCCAAGACCTCCTTGCTCCAGGAAGGCCTGGCCACTGGCCAAGTCTCCATGGCCTCCCCTGCTGTGGCCCGCAGGAGCCCCAAGGCCGGCTGCAGCTGTCCGTCCGCCCTCCTCACCCCCTGCCCAGTGCCCTACTGTGCAGGTAAGACGAGAGGTCCTCCATGCTGATGCTGGACCACGCGCTGCCGGGGAGCCCCGGGGGACCCGGCGGACCTGGGGGTCCAACGATGCCTCTGAACTCAGACCCTGAGACACCAAGGGAGAGTGCGGGTCAGTCCGGCCCGGCCAAGGTGCTCTGCTTCCGTTTCAAACCCTCGGACAAATGTCTCCTGCTCAGCCTTACCTCGGAGCAAAGACAGGAGCTCCTCGGAGGATGTTCCTGGCAAGCCAGGGGGGCCCGGGGGGCCGGGAAGCCCAATGCTGATCCCGGAACCTGGGAACAAGAGCCCAAGTAGTGACAGGGCGGCGGGGGAAGGTGGGAGCAAAGGCCCGCCAGGGAGGAGGTCAGATGCTGACCGTGGATGGAGGTGGGACTGACAGGGAAAGGGGTGGGAGGAGTGGCAGAGAGCGGCACAGACAGCCTGGGACCGCTCTCAGGTCCCCGGCAGAGTGCAGGCCCACAGGGTCCATAGGCCTCGTCCTGCTGGGTGTGCGGGAGCATGCACGTGCGCGCGTGTGTAGGGGGAGTTGCGTGCAGACTCCGTGTGGGACAGTGCCCAAGACCTCATTTTGGCTTTTCTCACAGGCTGAGCTCAGTCTGCAGGGGCTGGTGCAGCCTGGCAGGAGGGCGGTGGGGCCCTCTCAGGGAAGTTCAGCACCTGGTCCTCACCCCAGGCCCCTCCTGCCCCCACCGCAGAGGGCAGGCCGGGAGGCAGACACTCACTCGACATGTAACTGAGAACGCGATTGCTCAGCTCTGCGTAGTCCAGAGATAGGAGGGAGCCGTCTCCACTGGCTCCCGGTGGCCCCGGGGGACCCCGAGGACCCATCAGGAACTGCCGGAGGTACTGCCGCACGTCGTCCCCTGGGGAGGGGAGGATGCGCTAGCACGGGTGCACCAGGCCCCCGGGGCCTCACGCCCAGGCTCCCCGACACAGGTGCTCCCAGTGACATTTGTGAGTTCCGGGCTGACACTGGCTGGAGTTAGCCAGCTCCCAGGCCCTGAAGGGACACCTGCCTGCTTGCCCTGCAGGGGGCTAGGGGAGGCTCGCTGCCCCCTTTGCAGTCCACTGACTCAGCAAACAAATCAGAGCAATGACAGTGGCGTCTCGTCCCGAGGGACCGCCTCACAAGGCTCATACGGGGAAGGTGCGCCTGACAGTGAGGCCAGGGGACAGCCAAGACGGTCCCACCCTCCAGCCCACCGCAGGCAACTCACGCTGCAGCACAGCCAGGATGTCTTCGGACGAGATGGAGGACGAGGACAAGCTGACGCTGTACCCCGAAGCTGTTGGAAGGAAACCTCGGGTTACCCCTTGTCTGGTACTGAAGCGACGAACGCCCTCAGCATTCCAGAATCTGAGACCCAGGTAGCTGATTGTTTTTTTTTTTTTTTTTCCCAGGGTATTTAGGAAGCATGAAAAAGACAAAATTTGTTGGTTTTTGTAAAAAACACAATTTTAAGACTATGCTTTAGCCCAACTGCTACCAGATACCGCCAGCCGGAGAGACCTGCTTCACGAACACAGAAGTGCTGGTGACAGGCACCCTAGTCAGACACAAGCAGGCTCGCTGAGCACGGCCTGTGCCCTCCATCTGGACAAAGCCCCGGGAAGTTGTATCCCAGTGGCCTGATTAACATGAATTCAGGACTGAAAATCTCACCCAGCAGGTAGCAAGGTAGTTAAGGCACTGGACTCCCACATGGCCAACTGCAGTTCGAGTCCCAGACCTGGCAGCTTGAAAATTGTGCCAGGCATGTGTGCGTGCATGCCCAAAACTCCAGGAGGAGAATGGAGGAGAAGGGATCAAGGCATGGCCACCCCCCCGGGGGGTGATTTCTCACTTTCCCTCTCTCTGTCGCTCTCTGGTGGTAAATTTTTACCCTGTGGTAAAAATCTAAAAAAAAAGAAAAGTCCTACCCAAGGGAACGGCAAATCAAACAGCAAATTAAGAGATGGGATGTCGGGAACAAAAGTGGACCCTCAGGAGGAGGGCTGCGGGACCGGGGAGTGGGGAGAGGCTTACTCCGCAGGTAGCTCACGACCTGGCTCGCCAGCTCTGAGTAGTCGAAAGTCTCGCCAGCGATGGTGGTGACAGGCCCAGGGGGACCAGGTGGGCCTGGGGGACCCTGAACTCCAGACAGGTAAGACCTGATACTGTCACCTGCCAACAAAGGAATGCAGTAAAGTCAAGCTTGTCCTCAAGAGGGCACATGCCCCCCCACGAAGAAGACCGGAAGCACGTGGAGGAATGTCTCCATCTCGCAGAGACCCCGGCAGGGCCGGCAGGAGCAGAGACCCCTCTGTTACAGATGCAGAATTGAGGCAGAGGCCTGTGCCCGGTTGGGTGGTCTGTGAGGGCTTGGGACAGCAGGCTGCAGTCAGTATCTGGCCACTCACTCGCGGGGGGAGCTGCGAGGCGGTGCGTGCATGTGGGAGCGTGTGTGTGTGTGTGTGTGTGTGTGTGTGCAAGCTTCCAGGTGGGGCGAGACTGAGGTCACGTGTGTGGACAGGTGTGAGGAGGCGGCTGGCTGGGAGCTCACTGACCTGCAGGTCTGGCTGCAGGGGTGGAGGACTTGGGCCTGGCTGCACAGGCTCCTCTCGATCAGCCTCTTTCTCCCACAGCCCCCCTCCGACCCCCAGGCCAGGCTGCCGGCCACTCACTCTGCATGTACTCAGAGAGGTACTGCTGGATCTCCCGGCTGGAGCTGAGCGAGCCTGGAGCCCCGGGTGGCCCTGGCGGGCCTGGCGGGCCTGGCACATACATGGTGCTGGATGATCCTCCTGCAGGAGAGAAACGAACGGCACACTGATTGGCTTCTCACCCCAGGGGAGACGAAAAGAGGCCCAGGCACTGCTTCCAGGGCCTGAGGAGGGAGGGTCTCTCTCAGTGGGAGACACAGGACAGTGGCCAAGAGAGGGGCCCCTGAGAAGAGAGGAACGGAGTGCCTTTAGCCGCCACTGTCTGAAAGGAGCTGGCCCAGGCCAAACTCTCCTTTCCCTGAGCACCCTGCTCACCCCTCACGTGATTCCCTCTCTGGGCACCTGCAGCTCCCAGTCCGCTCTGGTCTCCACCGCTCTCTATTTTAGTGATTTTTATACCTGCAAGGGCCCTCCCCTCCCCTCCTCTCTCACTTAAAGGCAGTGTAGAGAGAGCTGCACGTGGAGAAGATGCCGGGTCAACCCTGAGTCACAGATAAACGAATGCCAAATACATCAACACCCTCATTGCAATGATCTGCCTTGCAGAAGGGAGAGAAACTTCGGTCACCTTTGCTTCTTACCTAGCGATGAACCAGCAGAAATGCCAGGAGCCCCTGGGACACCAGGATCACCTGGAATCCAAAATGAGATAGACTGTGTCACCTCCTCTGAGAAGCCTTCCCTGGCTAATCCAACCACACTTGTTTTAGCTCATGGTTCAACAAGTGCCCCGTGTCTCCCGGTCTTGTTTCTGCAATGAATCCACAAGCTCCCGATGGGCAGAGGCTGTGCCTTTGGGTCCTTGTCCCTTTCCTTCAGCCTCTTCTCTCTCCCAGTCCTCGGGACCCAAAGTCCTCACTGCCTTCTACTCAGGCTCCGGGCTCTGGGAGTCAGGCTTGCTTCCCTCGTCACCATCTTCTCGGCTGCTTCTTCACTGACCTTTGTCCCCTTTGGGTCCCTGGGGGCCGGGTGGGCCTGGTGGTCCCTGAAGGTTGAGTCCAACAGAACTGGATCCTGGAAGCCAATAATACACACAGTGCAGTCAGCCAGGGCCGGGAGGGCGGCTCAGAGCCGGGGCGGGGTGGGACGCAGCCCCTACCTGAGGTGGAGAATCCGGGGAGGCCTGGCTCGCCTGAGGAGCACAGCGAGAGAGGGGTGGTCAGCCTCGCACCCGCGCTCCACCCAGTACCCCCTCCCTCCCGAGCCTCCCAATTCCACGACTGCAGGGGCAGTACCGAGAGCTGCACACGCCCCGACACGCACACTCACACAGGACCCGCACCGGGCACACGCACAGACATACGCGACAGTCACAGACACACTTGATCTCCTCTTGTTCATTTGAACCAAATACATTTCCAAGAAACTCAGAGCTCATGGGAGGCCCCGGCCCAGGTTTTGTACCTTGGTGTCCTCGGGGGCCTGGGGGACCTGAGGGAAAGATGCAGAGAGCCGTGAGACACACATCAGGCCAGTGTCGTGGCTTCAAGGGGATGGGGTCCCAGTGATGGAGCGGACACAGAGCTCGGGGCTCCCTGTGTCTCTCCTCCACCCTGCCGTGGTAGCGGTGGGAAGTCTGGAGCTCCTGACCACTGTGCTCGCCCTCACCCCACCCCAGGAGGCTGAAGAGGCCCCACCTCATCCAGCCTCACCCAAACTCTCTAGGCCACCAGGCGAGTAAGCGGGGGACACATATTATTCTCACCTTGGTCTCCCTTGGGGCCTGGGGGGCCAGGGGGGCCTGGGGGGCCAGAGAAGAAGGTATCTGCAGAAGGAAGCAGTTTGAGTGTGGGCAGAGTGAAGCCATGAGGGCTCACACCCCGCTCAGTACTCGGCATGCTGGAGAGGTTAGCACTGGTCAAGTGGATGGAGCTTTAGATGTTTGGGAGGTTGGATAGAAAAATGAACAAATGAATAGGCCGGCCAGGTGGCGTGTTGGTTAAGGAGGCTGGATCCCACATGGCGGACTGCATGGTTTGAGTATAGGACCCAGTGGCTTGAAAAACACACCTGGTGCGTGTGCACATGCCCAAAATTCCAAGAGGAGAATGAAAAAAGGGGGATGTGGTGTGGGTACCCCTTCTGGGGGGGGTGGTGATTTCTCAGTTTCCCTCTCCTTCTGTCTCTCTCTCTCTGAGGCAATGCATGGACCTTATAGCAAAAATTAAAAAAAAATTAGATGAATGGTGGATGGCTATATGGATAGGTGGACGTATGGATGGATGGATGGATGGATAAATGCATGGGTGGAGGGGTGGATGGGTGGGTAAATGCGTGGGTGGAGGGATGGATGGGTGGGTAAATGCGTGGGTGGAGGGATGGATGGGTGGGTAAATGCGTGGGTGGAGGGGTGGATGGGTGGGTAAATGCGTGGGTGGAGGGGTGGATGGGTGGGTAAATGCGTGGGTGGAGGGGTGGATGGGTGGGTAAATGAGTGGGTGGAGGGGTGGATGGGTGGGTAAATGCGTGGGTGGAGGGGTGGATGGGTGGGTAAATGCGTGGGTGGAGGGATGGATGGGTGGGTAAATGCGTGGGTGGAAGGGTGGATGGGTGGGTAAATGCGTGGGTGGAGGGATGGATGGGTGGGTAAATGCGTGGGTGGAGGGATGGATGGGTGGGTAAATGCGTGGGTGGAGGGGTGGATGGGTGGGTAAATGCGTGGGTGGAGGGGTGGATGGGTGGGTAAATGCGTGGGTGGAGGGGTGGATGGGTGGGTAAATGCGTGGGTGGAGGGGTGGATGGGTGGGTAAATGAGTGGGTGGAGGGGTGGATGGGTGGGTAAATGCGTGGGTGGATGGATGGGTGGGTAAATGCGTGGGTGGAGGGATGGATGGGTGGGTAAATGCGTGGGTGGAAGGGTGGATGGGTGGGTAAAAGGGTGGATGGGTGGGTAAATGCGTGGGTGGAGGGATGGATGGGTGGGATGCGTGGGTGGAGGGGTGGATGGGGGATGGATGGGTGGGTAAATGCGTGGGTGGAGGGGTGGATGGGTGGGTAAATGCGTGGGTGGAGGGATGGATGGGTGGGTAAATGCGTGGGTGGAAGGGTGGATGGGTGGGTAAATGCGTGGGTGGAGGGATGGATGGGTGGGATGGATGGGTGGGTAAATGCGTGGGTGGAGGGGTGGATGGGTGGGTAAATGCGTGGGTGGAGGGGTGGATGGGTGGGTAAATGCGTGGGTGGAGGGGTGGATGGGTGGGTAAATGCGTGGGTGGAGGGGTGGATGGGTGGGTAAATGCGTGGGTGGAGGGGTGGATGGGTGGGTAAATGCGTGGGTGGAGGGGTGGATGGGTGGGTAAATGCGTGGGTGGAGGGGTGGATGGGTGGGTAAATGCGTGGGTGGAGGGGTGGATGGGTGGGTAAATGCGTGGGTGGAGGGGTGGATGGGTGGGTAAATGCGTGGGTGGAGGGGTGGATGGGTGGGTAAATGCGTGGGTGGAGGGGTGGATGGGTGGGTAAATGCGTGGGTGGAGGGGTGGATGGGTGGGTAAATGCGTGGGTGGAGGGGTGGATGGGTGGGTAAATGCATGGGTGGAGGGGTGGATGGGTGGGTAAATGCGTGGGTGGAGGGGTGGATGGGTGGGTAAATGCGTGGGTGGAGGGGTGGATGGGTGGGTAAATGCGTGGGTGGAGGGGTGGATGGGTGGGTAAATGCGTGGGTGGAGGGGTGGATGGGTGGGTAAATGCGTGGGTGGAGGGGTGGATGGGTGGGTAAATGCGTGGGTGGGTGGAGGGGTGGATGGGTGGGTAAATGCGTGGGTGGAGGGGTGGATGGGTGGGTAAATGCGTGGGTGGAGGGGTGGATGGGTGGGTAAATGCGTGGGTGGAGGGGTGGATGGGTAAATGGTGGGTAAATGCGTGGGTGGAGGGGTGGATGGGTGGGTAAATGCGTGGGTGGAGGGGTGGATGGGTGGATGCGGGGTGGAGGGGTGGATGGGTGGGTAAATGCGTGGGTGGAGGGGTGGATGGGTGGGTAAATGCGTGGGTGGAGGGGTGGATGGGTGGGTAAATGCGTGGGTGGAGGGGTGGGATGGGTGGAGGGGTGGATGGGTGGGTAAATGCGTGGGTGGAGGGATGGATGGGTGGGTAAATGCGTGGGTGGAGGGGTGGATGGGTGGAAAAATGGATGGATGGCTTTTCCACTAGGGACACAGTGGTTTCCATAGGTGTCTGTGCCGTTGGCATTTATCTCACCCATTCGTATGTGTTCTGCCTAGTTCATGAGGCCTGGGCTCCCTGAGGAACTAGGCCTCCCAGTCAGCCCTGATGGTCCCTAAGGGCAGAGCTGTCTCCCCCGCCAGCCTCCGAGACAGACCACCAGGGTGGCTTGTCGGCTGGTCAGTCCTCCCCACATGCAGCGAGCTGTGAGGGCTGCCGGGAAGGCTGTGTAAAGGTGCCCTGGGGAGGGTCAGAAGGAGGTGGCAGAGCGAGCAGGTCAGTAAGGTGCAATGCTGTGCCCGGGGCACATGCCAGGGCTGGGGCTGAGGTGAAGACCAGGTGGGACTTACATCCATGACATTACCTGAGTCAGTCAAGGGAGACCCCGGAGGGCCTGGTGGGCCTGGTACGCCTTCCCCTAGACAAGAGAACCCCTGAGACTTTGTACCTGGAGGTGGGCCAGGAACCCTTTGCCCAGGAGGAGGAGCCAGGGAACTCCTGGACTCTGGGTCTCCTCGTCACTCCCCTCCTTCCACCTTCCACCAGGGAGCTGGGCTCTTACCTGGTGGGCCTCGGGGTCCTGGTGGGCCTGGAACAGCAGGCCCTGCAGAGAGAGTGAGAAGAGGAAACGCTGAACCTGGGGCTGAAAGTGGGAACTTGGCTTCCTCACTAAGTGCCTTGAGCTTCCTGTCCCGAGACTACCTGTCTTCACAGACCCCTGAGAGGCTCACCTGGTGGCCCACGTGGTCCAGGTGGGCCTGGGGGACCTCGTAAATCAAGACCTTCTGTAGAGAGAAGAAAGCAGAAGTGAGCAAAGATTGCCGGGAGGCTGCCGTCTGCCACGCTCCTTCCCTCTTGCCTGGATCGTCAGTCCCAGGCATGCGGACTATCCTCAAACCCAAGCCTGGCCTGGGTCACAGCACAGGACCCTCCAGGACCCAGAGGCAGGTGGGCTGCAGTCAAACTCCTTGACAGTCGATATGTGTACACAGAATGACGGGTAAGAACTTGGGCTTTGCTGTCAAATAGCCTGAGTTTGAACCTTGCTTCTACCCATCTAGCTGGTGACCTTGGGGAAGCTCTCAACATCATGCAGCCGTCACTTTCCTTCTCTGTAAACCAGAGTTGCAGGGGCATCAGGAAGACCTGGCAAGGTGCCACTGAACACTAAGCCGCTGGCACAAGTGAGTGCCTGGTGCAAGTTCGGCCAGAGTGTGCTGTCGCTTTGCTGCTCAGCATTCCCGGCATGCAGAGGGAGGCCCCGCAGCACCTCAGCTGGGCTAAAGCACTCCGTGGACAGGAGGGCCCAGGAGTCAGCTGTCGCAGGCTGGGCCTCTGGCTGGGAGCCCCCGGACCATGTCACACTCTGAGCTGGGGATGCACGACACCTGCCAGCGATACCCACTACCAAGGCCTGTCCTGTCCCTGGTGCTCCTGGAGTCCCAGAAGTCACAGCGGCCCACTCCCCATGACTCACGCTCCCACGGCAGACAAACCCCTACTGTCCCTTCTGGGCTTTCATCGCATGTCAGAGGGACTGGCCGTCCTCACACGGGCCCTCGCCAGTGACTCACTCGTGCAGCTGCCACAGGCCCGGGGTGTGCTGCCGTCTGTCCCAGCCCCCCGCCCCAGGCGGTGTCACCTGCCCCAGAGAATGGTGGCACTCACGAGCAGAGAGGACCTCAGAGATGGAGCTGCTACTACCCAGGAACGAGTCACCAGCCAGCCCTCGCTCCCCTCGTGGGCCTGCGGGGAGGACGCAGAGTTAGCTGGAGGTCAGTGTGCTCCCGCTGTCTCTGCAGCGGGCAGTGCTGGGTGGGGGTGGGTTGAATGGCAGGGCGGCACCAGGGCACTGACTGGGGTGCTTTGACCAAAATATATGGAAAACCAGGGTCGGCTTTTCGCAAGCCCACTTGGGTATTTGGGTATGATTATCAGGGCAGGGTTCCAAGGTGAACCCTCTGCCCACAGAAGCCCAGCCCCGAGCCCTGTGAAAATAGCCGAGCTCGACCCTGGCCAGGGGCTGAACACAGGGCTTCATTCCCTAGCCCCAGGACCCCTGCCTTCTCAGAAACTTGGAAGGGGTGAAAGGAAGGGTCTTCCCTTCCAGCTGAAGCCTCACAAGACCCCTGGTGAAGACCCCTGGGGCCCTCTCCCCTCCCTTTCCAAAAGCACATCTTTCACTTCATCTAAAGCTCCGTGCCCATGTGCTCCCTGGGAAACAGCCCTTCTGACTGAGCTCAGAGTCATGTGTCCACCAGGGTGTGACATACCTTGCTGTCCTGGGAGACCAGCTGGGCCGGCAGGGCCTGGAAATGGGTTGGGAAAGGAAAAGCGAAATCACACCTCTAGGTCACAGGGCAGGCGCCTGGTGTACACAGTTCCTCACCAGGCCTGGAACAGTGGCCCCGGGAAGTCAGTCTGCTGACAGGGAAAGCAGGAAGACTAGCCCCGTGGCCACTTCTCTAACCATGGGCACGGGACCCGGGATGGGCAGGGCTGTCCTCTGTGATGCTGCCCCTCAGTGGTGCCACCTGGTCAGGAGGGATGGCTGGCACATGCTCGCAGTGGCTGTGTTAGGTCGTGTACTCTTTTCAGATATACATTTTTTTTAATAATTAAAAATATGTTTAACAAAATAAGAGATATTAGAAAAATGGGGAAACCCCACAAATTTTAAACGCATGACTATTTTTTAAATTTCTTTCCAGCAATTTCTTTTGTATCTTGTAAAAATATATTTGCAACTGCAGAGCATGCATTATTAAGTATTCAGCTTTGAAATATACTTGATCTCTGAACAACTCTCTTCAAAAACCTCCATATTATCGTAACCGTCCCATCACTATTAGACAACCTGGGGATGTTCTCTCCTGGTAGAGTCCTAGCATTCTTGCTATCCTTGGTGTCTATTACCACGATTATTATTATGTTTTCCAAAAAGAAAGGGCTTGGGGCATTCCAACTGCTCTCAGGCTGTGGAGGCAGAACGACTGGCCTGAAGCCTTCCCGGCTGCAGGTCGCAAGTTCTAGACTGGTTCTGAGGTCCAGCCTCCCTGTCTGTAAACGCCGAAAGGGGCTCCGGACTCCTATGCGTGGGATAGGGAAGCTGACCGGCCTCACCCTCTGAGAACACAGGAGTGCGGCTCTCTCGGGCCCTCCTTCCCCTCTTTCCTGGTTCTTGCACCAGGTTTCAGGATTTGACCAAACACTGCCGTAGTTAAACGCAACCGAGGCCTGCTGCTGATTGGGGCAAAGCAAGAAAGTGAACTGACCTGGGGCACCTGGAGGTCCTGGGGGTCCCATGGCTCCAGGAGGTCCCGGTGGGCCTGGGACAGTGACTGTCGATGACCCCTCTGAAAACGGAAGGCGTGTGGAACACTGAGCCCCTCTGCGGGCTCAGAGGTCTGGGTCCACAGCAGGCCGTGGGCCAGCCGGGCTTTCCTTCCTCATCACCGCTACACTTCCCTCCTTCCCTCGCTGCTGATGGGAGCTCAGCACTGTGTCCTGCCCAAGGCACAGTGCCCTGCTGCCTGGCGCTTCCCAGGGGACGCCAAGGCAGGGCCAGGGCAGTGGCCTGCGCGTGTGAGATGAGGATGCGACAAGGAGAGTCCCTCCGGGATCTGCCTACCTGAAGTGACAATCTTGCCCGGTGCTCCGGGTTCACCTGAAGGGGAAGAAAAGGACAGAGGTTGTTCTGAGGATCGATTAGTAGCTCAATAAATCATTTTCAAGGCTTCTGATTGCATTCGAGACCCACTGCTGGCCTCTCACCCTCAGGCTAAGGGCGTTTTAATGAACTGGAGGAGGAGTGCCCGATGCATTAACCACCGGTCTCTCCGCTGGAGACCCTGGGGCTGGAGCACCAACCTTCACTCAGAGAAGGTGCTTTGCTGGCAAGTGGGGGAAAGCCTGCCTTGCCGTGAGGCTGGCTTGAGGCTGACTCGAGAGTCCTTCACTCTCCGGCTTTGCTTCCTGAGAAGCCGCTTAGGTGGGAAAATTGCCCACGAGGTTCCCAGTGTGCTGCACCTGGGGTAGGGTGAGGGGCTGTGCAGAACCAGAAGGGGCTCTGCAGTCACTCAGTGTGGGAAATCCTGAGTTACACGGAGGTTATTGATTTATTTATATATTTATTTAGTTTTTAAATTATTTATTTACTTAATATTTCTGTTATTATTATTACTTAATTTTGACCAGAGAGAGAAAGGGAAAGCGAGAAAGCAAGCCGCCAGGTCCGGGACTTGAACCATGGTAGACCATGTGGGAGTTCAGCACCTTAACCACCACTCCACCTGACAGCCCTTACATGAAGGTTATTAACAGAGCTTTCCTGCCTTGTGTCTTAGAGCATGGAAAATGTGAGTATGGAAGAATTCCAAGGAGATACCAGATCCACAGGGTCTTACACTTACGGACCGCTGGATGCACCCCAGAACTGGCAAGCCATGGACTCACTTGGGGAACCAAACGAGTGGAGTAGAGGCCAGAAAAGCCCCTTTTGTGGGATGTTTCAGGGGTCATTTTTCATTTCTCAAGGTCATGAGCAACGAAGTGACTCACACAATGACCTCCCCCTTAGGGGATGGAGAGGGATGGTCCCTGCTCGCTCCTCTGGCTAAGAGTGGAGGAAGCACTTGGGTTTGCCCTCCTGGAGTGCCGTCCCACCTTGGGCAGAACGTCCTCTCTGTACCTGTCCAGGGAGGCTTTGACGTTCCCCTTGCAGAGGAAGCCCCGGGCCCTCAGGAACAGCGGGGTTTCCGGCAGCCTCAGGAATCCCCAAACCTGGGAGTCTCTTACTAAAGGTATCCCTCATCCCTGAACAGATCTATGGCCCCAGAGATTCTTCTGCCTGGGAGCAACAAACCCAGTCGCCATTGTTGGGGAACGGCATTCATTTGTCCTGAAAGAACTCCTGGGCCGGACCAGTCACTGGAGAGAGTTTCTGGAGACTGGCTATTTGGTTCCAGGGTCCCAGCAAGGGCAATAGTTACTGGTCATGACGGCACAGCTCCACAGAGCTTCGGGATCTGGGGACGCAGGCTCATGGGACAGAAGGAGAAAGACTGCCCTGAGCACCGAGTGGGTCTGATGGGCAGAACAGGACAAGATGTCACTGTGCATGTAGGTGTCGCCACACTGTCCAGTCAGACTTCCCCTCTTAGTGACATCTTAGCCCCTCTCTGCCTGTGTTAAAGCTCGAGAAGGATCTGGGGTGTCCTGTGTTGGTGCACTGAGGCCTATGTGAATGGTCAGGCCAAGGTGGTCAGCTTAGTCATGACCCCAGCGGAAGGGGAAGAAGCACTAATGATGCATTTTAGGGGCAACCCGAGGACCTGAAGGTTGTGGGGAGGGCAGCGGACTTTAGGGTCTCCCTGTGATGATGGCCTGGAGACGCTTAAGCTAGGCTCGGTTTGTGGGGCAGTTGGCACTCAGGATTCAGGGCTCGGTGGCTCAGCACAGATCTCTGGGTGCCCAGCCTTCTGCTGGAGCCACTAGATGCCACTGTTGATCCAGGCTCTGGGCCGAGAGGGGCCTCCCGCCTGCCAATCCCTCCCTCTACAAAAATGACCAGTGAAGGGAAAGACCATCCCATTTGGAAAATCCCACTTACCTTTAGCCCCTGGGCGGCCGGGGGTACCAGGAACTCCTGATGTGATTAGAAACAAGCAAGTCAGGATCTTGAAGGCCCAGCCATCCCAGACACCCTAGCTCGTAACTAGCGCTCTGTCACCCAGCGCAGCCCCAGTCACTGAGAAACGCCGAGACCCCTGCCTTCTGCTTTAGCCCAGCCGGGACTTTGCTATGAGCCCTTGTCCCTGCCTGGGAAATCGGGCAACCGCTGTGCCTGAGGCAGACAGAGGCCCATGGGCTCAACTTTCGGGGGATTCCAGTCCCTCTGGGCTCTGAGCCGCCCCGGCACCTGTGAGGCTGCCTCTTCCCCACAGAGCAGAGGCTGGGCTTCCTGATGTTAAGTCACTGACACTTTCTTGCCTTCAGCTGCCGAGCTCTTCACCAGAGAACAATTGAAGTGGACACTATGCATTGAATTTGTTTCTTCTTTTTTTGGGGGGGGGGTGGGTGGGTGGGTAGGAATGCTGCTGCTTGACTTAATTTTTAATTTTTGCCTTATTTCCTTCCAGAGTCAAGAGGCTGGGTGTGGTGACAATCTCTCAAATCCAAATGGGTGCGCACTGGTCCAACCATAGGATGGTT
Organism: Tupaia tana; assembly: GCA_026018925.1. Lineage (NCBI taxonomy): Eukaryota > Metazoa > Chordata > Mammalia > Scandentia > Tupaiidae > Tupaia > Tupaia tana. The sequence goes on from JAKSZU010000010.1 coordinate 13,200,454, forward strand.
GTCCCAGAAAAACTGGGCCTTCTGAACGAGGGGGGCGCCCACTCCCCGCTGTGCTGTGGGAATGTGGACCTCTGGGGGTGCTGACTAACTCCTGACTAGCAGAACTCCCCTACGGGCTTGGAGCTTCCTCTTGGGATTCCTGCACTAGAGGAGAGAGGGCACGGGCAGGCAGAATGGGCACTCCATCTAACCTCATCTCTACCAGAGTGGCGTTCTAGAGTGTTCTATGCATTTTCCCTTTCTAAGGTGCTTCTCAAGAGTCGCAGTGGAAGGACTTGAGCTCATGCATGCTGGAGTTGGGGAGCTGGAGGTAGAAGGAAACTCTCAGATGACTGGGGAGAGAGCTTTGGCTGAAGGGGCTGTCCCAGGAGGAGGGGGGAGGCTTAGCAGGTGGAAGTGACCTGACAACTCACCCTGAGGTCCTTGAGGCCCTGTGAGACCTGCAGAAAACAAGATATGAGAGGGAGTCAAGGGCTGAGGGCTGTCCCCGAGGAGCCACACGGTCACCTGCAGGTCAGGTAGGCAGAGCTTGGAGGGGTCAATGCGTGCAAGAGGACGACTCCACATGAGGGAGACAGACTCCGGGTCCTCCCAGCCCTGGACAAAGAGCAATTCTTTGGCTCTGCAGTGAAGTGACCCACTACTCCGCAGGGCAAAAGTGGAGCCTACCTGGGTTCACACACCCTCTTGGAACCCGGGGAGAGCCAGGATCCCAGAATGCTCACATACTCACAGCCCCCCAAACTGCCCTAGGCTCCCTCCTCTCAGGCTCCCCTCTGAGCCCTTACAGAACGCCTCCACCACACAGCTTTCCTGGCTGGGTTTGGCTTGCTGGCCCCTACTCATGGCTCCCCTCTTGGTGGCTATTAGAGAGGCCCTGGGAGCAGCCCTGAGAGAGGACAAGGGGAGGTCTCAAAGGTGCAAGATAGAGAGCTGACGGTCACATCTGCGATTTCGAGAGTCCTTGCCCCTTGCTAAAACTCCTTCCATTCAGCTGGTAACCTCTCTGTTCCATTGCCAGATTCGGTGACTCGGGGATGCCAAGGCCCACAGCCACTGCACGGCACAGCCTAACAGCTGTGAGTTCCCCACTGAGCTGCTGGTGGAAAACGGGTGAGGCATGTGTGGGTGTCCTTGTGCACATGCACACACTCACACACACACACACACATACACACATTGAGAAGGGCCATGCCTGTTCTGTTACCTGGCTTTCCTGGATCTCCAGAAGGTCCTGGTGGGCCACGGGTTCCAGGCATCCCCATGAGACCTTGTTCACCTAGAGAGAGCACGACCAACATGGAAACGGTTTGCTTTCAGGAGAGCTGAACTGCTGGTCTGTCTGAAAGGGTGGTTCCTTGAGGGTTCCCTGACTGTCTTGGCAAATGCGGAAGGAGAAGGGAGCAAGAAAGGGCCCTGGCGGGGCTCCACATGCTGTGTCCTTGTGTCATGATGATGAAAAGAACTGGGGCTGTCTGTGGTGACAAAGGTAGGGCAGGGAGTGGAAGGCAAGGGCAGGGGGTGACAGCGAGGACTGCAGATCAGTGACCCACCTCTCAGGCCTTGTTGTCCATCGGGGCCAGCGGGACCTGGCGGAGCAGAAGCAGGGCTCATCAGCTACTCCCGGAGCAATTTCTGTGACTCTCTCCCTCTCCTGCCCCAACAGCTTCACCATGGCATCTCCCAGGCTGGGGCCTGACAGCCTTCCTGTGGCGTCAACCACAGGAGAAGGCCTGTCCCTGCTACACCTCTGGTTCTGGTGACCCCCTGCCCTCTTCTAAACCAAGTGTATCTTACTGCTGAGAACAGCTCAGCGGCCCTTCATCATGTTTTGAGAACCTTGATGCTCAACAAATATCTCCCCATTAATCAAGCCCCTCCAAGTTCCTGTCTCCCCTGCCCTAGGCACTGCCCTAACTCTATCCTCACCCATGTTGCCATCTCCGAGTGGACAGAGGTTTTCAAACTGCCATAATTAAAATCTTCCTCGGGACCAGCAGTTAGCGTAATGGCTATGTCGCTGGACTCCCACGTAGTCGACCGCGGTTCGAGTCCCGGACCTGGTGGCTTAAACTCACGCCGGGCGCGTGTGCGTGCGTGCCCAAGATCCCAGGAGGAGAATGGAGGAGAAGGGATTGCGGTGTGGCCATCCCCCCTGGGGGGTGATTTCTCGCTTTCTATCTCTCTGTCTCTCTCTGTCTGGTGAGCGCACGCGCCCTATAGCAAAAACCTCTCCAAAAAAAGAAAAAAAAAAATCTTCCTTTTTTTTTTTTAAGAGAGATTTTTGTTATAGGGTGTATGCACCAGAGAGACAGAAAGCGAGAAAACACCCCCCAGTGGGGATAGCCACGCCACAATCCCTTCTCCTCCATTCTCCTCTCAGGATTTTGGGCATGCATGCACAGGTGCCTGGCAAGAGTTTAAGCTCCTGGGTCCGGGACTCGAACTGTGGTCGACTACGTGGGAGTCCAGTGACATAACCATTATGCCATCTGCTGGTCCCCTTTCTAACTTTTTAGGACCACCTAAAATGCTGCCTCCTCCATCTTTCTGGTTGGGAGAAGTTTCTCCTTCTGTGATATCCTCATAGACACCTGTACCTTGTGTGGCACTTTCCTGTCACCTCATGCACCTTAATGTCACCTTATTTCCCTGCCCCCACCAGGGAAGTCAAGTATCTCACTTCTAGCCCAGTGCCATGTATAGGATCGGCATTGCTAACAACTGTGAAGACCTCACCGGTGAAGACCCCTACTGGTGGAGCCCGAACCCTCCCTGGGTTTCATGCTGAGCCTGGACCCTCAGCACTTTGCACGGCCTGCCTGCCAGGCACCTCAGTAAGGGTCAGCAAAGGGAGGAGAACTTGCATCTGTCTGTGAGCTAGCCCTGGAGTGCCCGGCTCTGCCCGGAATATCAGGGGGTCCAGAGGACATCAACACTCATCTGTCCTCTGTGGTGCACTGGGGAGCTTACAGGTAGGGCAGGGTGCAGAACCCTCCCAAGAGCCATGAGAAACCCACAGAGACAGCTGCCACTCTCTGAGCCCCAGGAGGGAGGTCCAGACCCAGAAGTGGCCCATAACGGGAGGCTTTACTGGGGTGGGCAGTGGGGAGAGGAGCAGGAGAGGCAGCTCTAGGAGCAGGACCTCCCTTGGCTGTGGTGACCCCTGCCAGGGGGCGGACCCATGCGCTGCTCCTTTGGGACACTTACCCATTGCTCCTTTAGCTCCGGGCTCGCCCACAGCACCAGGTAAACCTCTCATGCCAGGCTCGCCTGCAAAGGACAGAGGACTCGCTGGTCAGAGGCTGGCAAGCTACATGTGCCTCCTCGATGACGCATGCTCCCCTCCTGCCTGCCCCAGCCAAACCCTGCCTCCTTCTCAGCCAGAGGCCCGGGAAGCACGTCTGCTTTGGTTCCAAGGTCAGGACCACCTGGCTTCCTGGGGCAGCAGGCACAGACCCAGAACCACGCTAGGTCTGAAGAAGCACGGTGTGAGTCACTACCTTGGAAACAGAACGCTACCCCAACAATATTATTATGGATTTCCTTTTTAAGGAAGGACGTTGGCAGGAGGTGAGTGACTGAGAGGGTACAAGCAGTGCAAACTTTCTGCTACTTTGGGAAGAGCTACATTATCCCAACTGGATTCTCCAAAAGTATCAGCCACAAACCTCAACCCTGTTTTCTGCCCTAACAGCTACTGTTCGGATGATACATTTTGAGCTTGCTTATTCTCCATGGAGGGGTTTATTTTAACAGGCTTTGTGCTCTTCCTAGATCCCAAGTGGCCTGAAGGTTTTTAGACAGATTCTGCCTCGTACATCTGTATTCCCCAACCCCTCACCCCGCCCCTCGCCCGCCACCTCACTGTGGTAGATGGATTTACAACAGTCACGGGACTGACCTGTGAGGCCTCGGGGTCCCTTCTCACCCTGGTCACCTAAAAAAAAAAAAAAAAAAAAAAAAACAGGGTGGGGAAGCATCAGTTGCAAGCAAGGAAAGCAGCTGCACCCAGTAACAGGGTCTCCTGGTTGTGGAGCAGTCCTCACGGTGCTCGTAAGCTCCTGTCAGCAGAGCGCCAGGCCCTGGCATTAATGCGGGAAGGAGCGTCGTCGCTGTCCTGCAGCACCAGGTCCCGCCCACACATACCCCCAGGCCCTGCTTTGCAGGGATGGGTGCTGTGGGCACAGGGAGGCCCAGACTAGGGGGGCACCTCAGAATGCTGCATCCTCCCCACCCTGAGGACCACTCGACCACAGCAAAGCATGTGACATTGGCGTTCTGCTCCCTCATGGCGCCTCTGTTTCCTTATCTGAAGGTTAGACTGGAATGAGCTCTTGGATCGGCCTCAGTCCCAGAGGTCGGGAGCAGGGTCATGCTTGTTCTTCCTGTCTCCTGGCGGCAGAGGTCACATCCGGAGCGCAGAGGCAGGGAGGCTATTGTGATGACAGAACGGCAGTGGGGGCAACGTACCTTTAGGTCCTGGTGGTCCCATGGGTCCTTTGTCACCTGAAAAGTACATGGACACCTTGGTATAAAGAGTCCTGAAGGGGATGACCAGGAAGAGGCACTGTCTCTGATGACAGTTTCACCCTTCCTGACCTTGACTTCCCCTCCCACACCTGTCAGCCTGCAGGGGCTCAGGGGTGTATCAGACCCTCCCTGTCTCCCCATACCCCTCAGCTTACCTTTGACACCAGGGAGTCCCACTTCACCTCGGAGCCCTTGGAGACCCATGGAGCCTGCCCGGAGAGGAGATCATGCAGGTGGGTGAGTGTCCTGAGATTTGGGAAGGACAAACACACACACACCACACACACATGCACATGCACCACACAGGCGTGCATGCATGCACACAGACACACACACATGCACCACACAGGCATGCATGTGTGCACACAGACACACACAGGCACATGTGCCACACGGTGCACACATGTGCACACACACACATACACACACACAGGTGCACACACTCCTGGAATAAAAATCAAGAGCTATTTTCTACAGACTCCTCCTCACATCCTTGCTAAATCATCCTGGCCCAGTTTCCATGCCCTGTTCATCACCAAGCCCTGGCATCAGAACACCTTTGCAGAGACACTGGCTGCAGCTCAAGATTCTCAACATCTTTGGGCTGGCAGGTGGTGTGGTGGTTAAGGGCACTGGACTCCCATATGGCCGATGGCAGTGGTTCGAGTCCCGGACTTAGTAGTTTGCTTTCTCACTTTCCCCCTCTCTCTGACTCTGTTCCTCTCTGGTCAAATTAATATATATATATATATATATATATATATATATATATATATATATATATATTTCTTAAAAAAACAAAAAGATTCTCAACATCTTGAGAATCCCAACATCATGAGGACAAACTCTGTGACCCACAGGGGACAGGCAAAGGCAGGCACCTGCTCAGGTGAAGGCAGGGTGGGAATTCCTGTGGCCAAAGCTGCTGTGAGGGGCTCAGCCCTGGGCCAGGTCAGAACGTCTGGACAGGACCCACCAGGGTGCCCGTCCTCAGCCTCCAGACCACCACAAACGAGTTCTGTGTCTCCCAGAAGCTCTCTTTGTAATTGCTTCTTTCACTTTAAAACTGGTGTTTCTCCTTTTAATATCCCCTTCTTTGCCCCCCAAATACCACCTGTTTATAAGAAGCAGCTCACTGACCTGGGGGGCCCTGGGGGCCGGGAGAGCCACTGGAACCTGAGAAGAAGGTTGAGACAAGAATTACAGAGAGAGCGGGTGTGGGGGGATATCAAACCCCGGGATGAAGGCAGGCGGGTGGGAGCTCACTTCTGGGTGAGGGCTGTGTGTGGAAGGACCCGAGTCAGCTGCTCTGGAGTGGGCCCAGAGCAATGTCCTCCGTAGAGACAAGGCTGCAGGAGGGTGGGATGGAGAGACCCCTGCTCCCTCCTGGTCAGAGCAAATCTTTTGGGCTGGAGCAGAGCCAGGGAGGAGGGCTGACCAGACGGGCTTCACACTGTGGCTGGGGTAGTAGACTAGGGCCAGCGGGACCCCAGGCCTTCTCCTCAGTGACCCACCCTGGATATGGCCACTCTTTAGCTAACTTGGATACAGTGCAGAACGCTTGTCTTACCTTTGGGACCCACAGACCCTGGGACACCCGGTGGGCCCTGAGGACCTGGTTCACCAGCAACTCCTGAGGAGAAGTGGAGAAAGGAACACTGTAAGAGTGTCCTCGAGCCCAGCTGCCATTCAGCCCGAGGTGTCACTTGGAGATGCTTCCCATGCTGTTGGTGGTGTCTCTGATCCATGTGGCACCTCAGGGAGGCCATGAATCACTTTCTACCCCTGGAGCTTTTATACTCCATGAAGTCTGGCATCTAGCAGGCACTCAAATATTTGTTGCGTGTTTGAGTAGTATTTTAAAGAAAAAGTGAAACTAAAAAAGAAAACTCTTGCTCAGAGTCTTTGGGCATTGAGAGGGTGTCTGGTGTCTGTGTGGGTTTCCTGACAGTAGGAGGCTGTGGTTAAGGCTCTACTTGTAAAACCTTCCCAGACTTTCCAGTGCTAGGCCTGCACCTGGGGCTGCCTTTCCTCCCTTCCTGCCTAGTTCCAGCCCTGAGAGGTTCGAAAACCTGCGCCCACACTTCCCCCCATGTGTCCTGTCCTGCCACGTCGGCCTGACCCCTCACCACTCTACTCTGGATGGCCACTTCTCCCATGACCTCTTTCCCTACATGTCTGGAGCCATTGGAGACTGGTTCTTAGCCCAGCCCAGGCCCCATCAATAGGCCAGTCTCCTCAGGGCCTGGCACGGTGTTCAAGAAATGTCTGGAAGAAAGGAGGAAGGGGAAAAGATGGAAAGAAGGAAGGACAGACATAGTCAACCCTCCTGGAGGAGGACTGGCTTCTTACCTCTGTCCCCTTTCTCTCCAAACCCAGGAGGCCCCGGTTCACCACGAGGTCCCATGGGGCCTTCTCGTCCTCTCTGGCCCATGGGTCCTTCCATGCCAGGATCTCCTAATGACAGGAAGGCCGACCTCCGCGTAAGGCTTCCATGCCCCTCTAGGCTCCACAGGCAGCCTCTGGCCACCAGAATGCTCGCCTGGGGTCTCTTCCCTGACTTCCTGCTTCTCCCCAGGCTCTCTGTAGCCTCAGCTCACCCCACAAACCAGGGTAACCTTTGGAAATGTAAGTAGCTGGTGTCCTACTTCTGCCCCAAGCCTCATTCTGGCCTCCAAGGCCCATCTTGGGACTTTCCAGCGTTGGGCCTTCCCACCCTCCTTCCTCTTCACTGCTCCTTGAACTTGCCCTCGGGGCCCTGGCCGTAACTACTCCCTCTGCCTGGAATGCTTCTCCCATACCTCCTTCCTGGCTCCCTCTCTCCCATCAAGACTTTGCTCAAATGGCAGCTTCTCAGGGGGGTCTTCCCTGGCCCCTGTCAGCCCTCACTCCCAAAGCCCCGCCAGGCTCTCTCTCTCCCATTTCATGCATCGTCTCCTAAGCCTAGACATATGCTTCCTTTATTTATCACTTTATTGTCTTTCTCCCCCACCCAGACATAAGCTCTACCACAGCAGGGGTCTCCCTGTTGTATTCACTGTCTCCCTGGAGTCTAAAACAGGACCTGGCACACAGCGAGCACTTAATACATCTGTATTACACAAAAGGAATAAGGGAAGCGATAAACAAAAGGAAAAAGCTATTCTTACCCACGCTGCCTTTTTGTCCCTTTGGCCCTTCAGGACCTTGGTGACCTAAGGGACCAGGAATACCTGTGGATACACAAGAAAATCTCAGCCCCTGTTTTCCTCCTGGGAGCAGCAGCTGGAGCTAAGCACCCTGCAGAACCAGCACCCCTAGAGGTCAGCAGAGGTCACACACCTGGAGTCCCGGGGAGCCCTCGATCTCCTGTGGAAACAAAGTATAAGAGAGGTCAGCTGGAGGACTTGGCCTGAGTCCCTAGAGGAACCACTGGTGGGAATGAGATGAGGTAGCCGAGTTTAGCAAGTAAAAATACAGACTTCCAGTTACATTTGAATTGGTGATAATTTTTTTAGGATAAGTATGTCCCATAAAATATCTGGGATATATTTACAGTGCAAAGTTACATGTTGCTTATTTGCAATTGAAATGTAACTGGGAGTCCCGTGTTTAATCTGACACCTGCAGGTTCAGGGGCTCAGAACCACAAGCCCCCTCCTGCATGGCCAAGAGGGTGTGGCCTGCAGGCTGGAGCCTCAGGGAAGCGGGGTTGGGGGACCCACCCAGAGCGTGTATGGGAGGTAGGTGGGGGTTAAGGAATCATGAGGGCAATGAAGAGCAGAGGAGATCACTCAGCAGAGAGCCCAGTTCCTGCCCTGGGGTCACCTGAGAAGTAAGGGGGAACCGGGAAAGGGCTGACTCTGCTGTCTTGCATGGCGGGTCTCACTAAGGCTGGAACACCCCTGGCCATAGTCACCTGAGGTGAGACCAAAGGCGCCTATACCCATGCACACCTGCCGGAGCAGGGCTCGGGGAGTGGGGCCCAGAATACCCAGTGATTGCTGTGGGCGGAGCTGCCAGCCCCAGGAGCTGGGTCAAGGGGCTGCTCTGTGTCCAGCCCCGAGTCGCTGGGACTGTCCCAGTGATTGTCAAGTCACTTTCTTGAGTCTGAGGTGGGTTTTCTGACACTTGCTCATTGCTGGAAACTATCAGCCCTTATTAATATTCAAGCCAAAAATGTTCACGTCGTATTTACCTTTAGGGCCTTGACTTCCCATGTCACCTGAAATCAGAAAGACGTGAAAGCTGTGAGTTGGGATGGGCGCCCCCAGACTTCTCTCCCTAGTATTTAAAAACCATCCTATGCTCTCTGCAGGTATTTCAAGGCATTGAGACGTGCCGTGGGATCCCCCCCAGGCTCAGCCGGGGTCACGTGGGCAGTTGCAGGGCCACAGATGCTGTCTTAGGTCCCTTCCCAGGCTGAGGTGTTCTGACTCCAGCGCTAGTTCTCAACTTTCCACCCAGAAAAGCCTTTCCAACTGCAGGGAAGGAAAGTAGGGAAAGGGCTCCCGGGCGCAGTACCTTTAGGGCCGGGGCTACCTCGGAGACTCCCTACAAGAGAAAGAAGGCCCTGCGTTAGTTTCACCTCTGCTGTTTGCCTACACACACACACACACACACACACACACACACGCACATACGAGGCACCGGGGTGTGGTGGGCAGAAACCGAGGCTGCACCTAGGACGCAGTTTATAAAGTGAGCTGTGGGGGGTCTTAGGCACGTCTCCTCTCCGGGACGTTTTCCGGGTCAAATCGGATCGCCGCACTGGACCTCCCGGCCTCTCGCGGTGAGAGCCGGCCGGAGGACAGAGGCAGAGGTGGGCGCGATGGAGTCCGCGCGTGTCCGCACACCACACGCACCCACACCCGCACCGCCCGTGGCCCCGCCGTGCTCTCACCCTTCCCTTGTTCTGACATTAGCTTTTCCCTCACGAACAGCCAGAGGGCCTCCTGATGGGAGCCGTCCTGCCAGGTGTTGTCCACTTTCGCGTCCAGGGCGGGTGCCGCGCCCTGGAGGCGGTCCCTACTGCTCCGGTCCATCTTGTCCCCGTAGTACAACACGCTGCTCCGGGTCGTCTCCAGCTCGTCCACACGCGCTTTCAGCTTCCGCACCTCCTCGGCTGAAAGCCACAGACTCAGGCGACAGCCGAGGCAGATCCAGCGCCTCCCAAACACCCCCTGTCCCGGGAGCTGCCCTGGGGGCTCTCGGCCGGGGTGGCGTCCTCCTATTGGGACACTTTGCAGAATGTTTATGTGGACACCATCCCTTGTGGCTGCCAGCGGGATTAGCCACTCAGCTTCGTCCCAGAGCCGTGGAAACTGGCCTGGGAGTCCAAGATGAAGCTCGTGGTCACATGGCTGTGCTGTGACCGCGACCGAGACCAGACACAGGTGCTTGGAGAAGGGGAAAGCCGAAAGGCTGCGGGAAGGCACGGCCTTCCCACCAAGGGCAGGCGAAGGGCAGGTTACTGCAGGGCCTCGGCTGGGGATAGGGAGGGCGATCGAACCCCAGCTCCACCACTAGGAAGGCCCGTGGCCTCAGTTTCCTCATCTGCAGGAATAAGGGGTCTGCACCGGGGATCCCAGGCCCCTTAGCCCGGACTCTTGGGACCCCCTACCCTCCATCGACTCCTGCCCTTGTAAACAGGCAGCGGGGCTTGCCGGTCTCCTGCCACCTTCGCCACGCACCCAGAGCGATGAGTCCGAAGAGCAGCCCCAGGAGCAGCAGCCAGGTGAGCAGCAGGCCCAGCAGCCATTTCCACCAGCTGCAGCAGGAGCCGCAGGGGCACCAGGCAGGCGCCGCCCCCCACGGACCTCCACCGCCGCCGCCGCCGCCTCCTCCGACGCCACCGCCGCCGCCACCACCACCGACCCCCTTGTAGGGTCCATGGATCTCTGGGGAAGAGACAGGCCAAGTGAGGCAAATGCGGGAGGCTTCTACACTTTTCTCTTCACGTTCTCTGGCTTTTGGTGACTTTTAGGGGTAGGAGTGAGAGGGGATGGGGCCTTCAAGTTCCTGGGCAGCTCTGGGAAGGGTGAGGCTGACTCCTGGAGGGAACGCTGCCGGGCTGCTGAGCCGCAGACTGACACCGCGGCCAGCTGTGGGCCTGGGAAGAGTCACTTAACCTTTCTGTTTCCTTTCTTAGAGAATGGAGTAAAGATGACCTACTTTACAGGGTGGTGGTTGAGCGAAATGAGAGGGGGCACGTGAGGTCAAGAGCACCCACCTGCTGCGTTGCCCTTCCCCAGCACAGTGGTCACGTTTCCTGAAAGGACAAACACCCGAACTGGGTCTGACTTGAGCTTTTAGGCTGGAGGACCCCACAGGACTGCCCCCAAGGTTGATTTTCAGTAGGGCCTTTGGTCAATATGTCCTAGGCACCTTGCAGAATACCAAGGGACATCCAGTAACCCAGCCCCTATAATCTGATATTTGTAGGATATAGGGTGAAGAAAGGCTGGCAAGTGATTATTGGTGGAAACAAGCACAGTATTTTATTCTTCTTGAGACCGTAAACCTTTTAAGTCCAAAATGTCCTTGGAAGACTATGTGAGGAGTGCAGTAAGAAGTGTGCTTGTGGGACCCGCAGGTGGCGTGATGGTTAAGGTGCTGGACTCCCACACGGCCAACTGTGGTTCGGGTCCTGGACCTAGAGGCTTGAAAATCATGCCAGACATATGTGTGTATGTCTAAAATCTCAACAGGATAATGGAGGAGATGGGATTGTGGTGTGGCTATTTCCCTGAGGGGTGTTTTCTCACTGTCCTTCTCTCTCTCTCTCTCTGGTAAGTACATGTGCCCAATGGCAAAAACTTAAAAAAAAAAAAAAAAAAAAAAGAAAAGAAAAGAAAAGAAAGAAAAAAGTATGCTTGTGAGAAATGACTGATTTTCTTGGCCAAGGACTTTGAATATAGGTTCCTAACTGGGGTGGAGAGAACTGGGAGCATTGACAAGGATAGGCTTGGAGGAGGGCTGTTTGTGAGTCCCAGACGTTACTTGAGAATCGTTTATGGGATACAAGAAATGTTCTGAGAAACTTGTCCTAGGCTTCATTAGATGTTGGAAAGGGTCTTTGACTCCACAGGCTGGCCAACTTTGAAGACAGGGTCAGGTTCCAACCTCCCACCTTGTGAAGATAGTCACTGATTTGATTTGCATTTACTTAAAAACATTCTGTGACTTAACTTTTCCCTTCCTTTACTGACCTCCCTGGATTCAGTGATTTGGAGAGATGTTATAGGACCTTGTGGAGAAATTTGGTTATCCAAAGACAGAGTCCAGATATTTGGCAAGGAGGAAAAAAGAAAGCTAACAAATGCTTTGCAAAGCATTCTTATATTAGTTTTGAAAATTAAGGGAGCACTATTAAGGTGAGAAAAAAATTATCACAATAGACATACCAAAGGTTTTTGCTTCAATAAAATGTATTTACAAATCACCTGAGGGCTTATTAAAATGCAGCTTCTGACTCAGCAGGTCTAGGCTAGGGCCTGAGTTCAGCATTCCTAACTGGATGCTAGTGTTGCCAGTGCTGCTGGTCCATGGGCCACACTTGGAGTCACAAGATCTCAGAAGACAAAGAAATGAAATAGAGCTTGGCCGAAATCAAGAGAGCCCACAACTGGATTTGCTCTTACCATTAGCATCAGATTTTAGGCAGGTGTCAGCGGTGTAAGCAGCTTGCTTTTCTTTTTTCAGGGTGTCTTCTGAAAAAGAAGCTGTGCACAGAATCCATGATAATTCCGTTTATTCTCTCCTCACCCCTCCCAACACACCCCATGTTCCCGCCCTGCTCCACCCCACCACTTGGGGAGGTCAAGGTTAGTCTGGTAAAAAGAGACCTCAGCTTTCCTGGGGTTAGTTTCCCTCATTTGTGCTTGTGTTTAGTCTTGCTGGTGCCCAGAGACCTCTCAGGAAGCTCTTGGTGTAGAATTCCCCAGCTCGTCTGCATGCCCGCCAGACTCTGCAGCACCCTATTCTGTCAGTCATTTTTCATTAGAAGGGATGCTGTCGTTTCCTAATTGACAGTCTCAAACTACCTTGCTTGGACATTCCGTCTCCTACGCTACTTGCCCTTCTTCTGGGACCCGACTCATGTGGGCTCTGACGTACTTGCAGTGATGCTAGCCGGGGAGGCGGTAAAGACCTTCCCACTGTCCTTATTCATGATTAGCAACTCCATCTCCTTCTTGGCAGGCACGTTGTCTTTTTCCAGGATCAGGAACTTGCAGTCCTTGTGCAAGAACTCATCACTTTGGACACTTGTACTGCCGGCTGGGGAGGAAAGAAGTGGATGAGGAGGAAGGAAAAGATGCCAGAAGAAGGGAGAGGGAAGAAATGGTAACAGGAGAAAGAGGAAGGGGAAGGAAGAGAGCGAGAGATTAGTGCGTGTATCCGAGAGTCTCCTGTTCTCGCTGACGGTAGCCATTATGAAACATCTTGGGCACCAAGGCTGTCCTCCTGCCTGCCTGGGTGACCCTGCCCTCTAGGATTTGGGTCAGAAGCTCTGGGCAGCCAGTCTCTGGCGCTCCCTTCTCTCAGGGAGATCACAGGACCTTTACGGGTGAAAGTCATGCCCCTTGTTAGGCAGGTTTTTAACTGAGTTGGTGGGTTCATTTTTAAATTGTTTTTAAACAGTTATTTTATTTAACTTTTTATTTATTTTATTTTAATTTGACCAGATAGGGACAAAGTGAGAGAGAGAGAAAGAAGGAAAGTGGAAAAGCAAGCCACCAGGTACAGGACTTGAACTGCGGTTGGCCATATAGGAGTCCAGCGCCCTTAACCACCATGCCACTTGCCAGCCCAGGTGGGTTCATTTTTACCCTTTATGTTGCCTTCTTAAGGGAGGCTCTTCCTGATGACCTCATTGAAGTACCCTCACCGCTTCTCTATCCTATCACTTATTGCTCTCCTTAAATTCCAGGTCATTTTCTTTAATTATCTTGTATGCTTTGTCTATGCGTTTGTCCTGTCTCCTCCTCTGGCATTGTAAGCTGGGTGAGGGCAGGGATCTTTCTTATCCTGTTCACCTCTTTATTCCCAGTGAATAAACAAATCGTTGGATGGAAGGAGACACACCATGATCAATGGGGGAATAGCTCTTCCTGTGCCTGTGGTGATGCACCGTGAATCTAGATTCTCCAGAAAGAAGAAAGGGTGTGAGCAGCTTTTATGGGCCTCCCTGGTTCTTGTGGTAGGTTCCACGTAACAGGTGAAGGTCAAGGGCGTGTAGACGAGAGTGGTGGCTGGAGTGCAAGTGCCCAGCCCTAGGTAGGTGTGGAGGTGAGCGTTCTGCCTCTCTTTGACAGGAAGGCCAAAGGTAGTTCAGGGGAATACTCATCTCTGTTCACTCATGGAAATATCCAAGAGACCCTTGCCCTGAGTGGAGGTTTCAGACCTCAGACCACCACGGTTTTCTCTTCTTCTAATACGCCATGTGCCATGGCAAAGCGGTTCTGCCTGTGTGCCAGCTGACCTCCAACAGCTGAGAGCAACACTCACCGGCAGAGGTGGACACACCAGAAGTGGACACACCGGTGCTCACAACAGCAGGGCTCTGGGGCACATTTTTCTTCACGCCATATGCTGCAAGAGAGGAACCACCGAGTGAGCTCAGTCAACGTGGTAGGTCAGCTCCACAGGGCTCAGGAGTAGCGGTCAATCCTGGCAAAGAGGCAGCCCCCCAGGTGGGAAATAGACAATGAAATCTATGCTTTCCAGTCCTGTGGGACAGCAATGAGGGTTCAGATGGAAGGTTCTTGGGTATAATCCTCCACATCCTTCTAGGACCCTTCCAAAGGCCACCACTTCCAAGAAGTCCTCCTAGTCCCTCCTGGACATATCTCCTTCCCTTCTGAATTCCTGTAGCCTTTAATACCTGCTTTGTTCAATGTATCACTTAGTTCCCATATCTTATGGGATTCTCTCATTGTCTCATGTAGGTTAGATTTCCTACTCCAACTAAACCGTGGGCAAGTGGAGACATACTCGGAGGTGCTAGTCTCTTGTGTCCCCACTCTTCCAGATTTGCACAGGAACAGTGACCTGGAATGTGTGTGTGGCGGGGGAGGATGGGGGGCAGTACACCATAAAATTAGATGATCGATTTGCAGTGACAGTGGGCTGTCAAGGACAACTGTGAGCTGGTGAGAGCACCACCCTGACCAGTTGGCTGAGAGACACAAGAACATACAGGTGAGACCTCACAGGGTGTGGATTCTGTTGACAGTACAGTCTTCTCTGTGCATTTAACTCACGTCTGAACCAGCAAATGATCAAGGTTGGCATCTCTATGTTGTTGGGGCGTGGGTGCTATTTCTTTGGTGGGAAAAATCAATTGTTTTTCAGAGTTATTTTGATCTTCCTAATCCAGTTGCTACGAAGGGATATTGTGAGTTGCAAGCTGCAAAGGGGTGTCACTTGCTAGCCTCTAAGCCCCAAGCCTGTTACTGACCTGTGGAAGTGGTGGTTGTGCCATGGGACAGGGTGGTCGAGCTGGGCCCCAGATTGTTCTGCATACCAAACACTGAAAGCAATGGACAAGTGAGTGTGGAACACAGAGGGTGCCCCTTAGTATACAGCTGCCCTCTGCCCCGGAATCCACAGACTTTCATTATAGAGGAATTTGCAGATGACAGATTCCCAGGCTTTCTCAGTTCCCACACTCTTAGCGACAGTCACTTTTTTATGCCCCTGCCTTTCCCTCCCAAGCTGAAAATTACTAACAGCTCTAGTCACCAAGCAGTTAAGTTTGTTCACACAACTCAGTAGCAGCAGTTCACACAGGGTCTGACAAATGTTGCTGTGTCCTTCGAAATCTTAAGTAGCTCCGGGCTTCTGTGTTCTCTCTGGTACCCCCTGGGTGCCTTGGTGCCCAGTGTGGGAACTGCAGGCATAGTACATGGATGCGATAGGGCTGAGAGGCCCTACCTGCACAGACCCCCAGTTTTCCTCTTAACCTTCCTTCTCCTGACTCAAACACATGAAACTCCCACATCTCATCTATGATCCAGAGGGTCCTTATTTCTGTCGTTTGTTTTTAACAATGTGCAGAACTCCATTCTTCCCTGGTCAGCAGCTTCTGTTAGTCCAAGCTAATGTTTGGGGTGCGAGATCATGGATCCAGTATCAGCCCACCTTTCCTGGGGGCCTGGCTCAGTCAGGATTTGCAAAGTAAATTCGCATAGGCAGGAAAAATAAAGCACGAAGCCATGTCTTCTGGGTTGGTGGGATTCTAGTCAACTGGAGGCAGGGGCTGAAATCTGAATTGTACATCTGTACTTGCAGCTAGACCAGCCAAGTAAATCAAAAGCAAGCTTGTGTCGGCCTAGTTGTTAATCATAATATCACAGAGAGAAGGCAGATTCCTTTCAAAGAAAAAGATGTGAATTGGTAACCTAGTTACACATAGGTATTTCCGCATATATGGAAACATAATAAATGTAAATATTTCTTTAAAATCGTCATGTTTGCACTGAAAGCTAAGCAGTAGTGTTATTTACCCCAATATAGTTACTCCAATGAACTCTATATTTATAAAACGATCTGAAATAAGGTCCTTCTAAACTGACAAGGCATTTCTTCCTGAAAATGTCCTAAGGTCTGACTCAACAAGTCCCTTACTTCCAGTCCTCTGACTGTCCCAGAGCATAAAGGCACCAGCACAGACCAGCATAGGCCCCTCCCGCTGGAACCTGCCCTTGGTACTGAGCTGTGCTGTGGCTGAGGCAGGCTCTGTTCTTCCGCCTCCTCCATGAAGCCCCTTGGCCTCTGATTCTGGGGCCACAGTGTGCACGGGGAAAAGTCCCTCACACTCTTGGGCAGAAAGGGCATCTTCTCCAGGAACCCTTTCATTTTCCTTACCAAGAGAGACCATCCTTATTTTTTAAGCAAATAGCCTAAAAAAGGTGATTCGAGATAGTAACACTGACCTGAGGAGCAGGTGCTGAGCCCAGGCTGCAGGGTGGGAGAGCAGGATGCCATGTTATTGGGGACTCCAAAGACTATAGGGGGAAGGAAGAAGGCTGGTGAGAGGCAGAGGCTCAGATATTGTGGAAGACCAGAAGAAAGGCCAGGATTGGGCTTTTATTTTGGTTACATTGTGGTTTTCAGGGAAAAAAATTAATGTTCAGCTCTCTTACCTTGTAGCAGAAAACTGGGCTAGCCTGTAGTGTGCTTTGGAGCATAGCAGCAGTGTTAGTGACCCCATTTTACACAAGAGATCGCTGAAGGTCAGAGAAGTCAAACGACTTGCTCCAGACCCCACTGTCAGTCCTCACAGTGAAATGAGGACTCCTGTGTCCGTTTTCAGGATTCTTTTCCATTACGTTTTTTCTGAGACACTCTGCTATATAGGCCTCTCGACAGAGGACCCACCAGACTTCTTTCTAGACTAAACTGAACTGAAGTTCCAGTGGCAAACTCTTGAGATGCTTAGTTACAGAAAACTCTCCAAGAGGCCCTGGGGTGGCAAATACCCAAGCACTTATTCCGCTCCTGAGGAAAGGCGTGACGTAGTTGGGGGTGAGAACGGCGTATGCCACCTCCACGTACCCGATCCTGCAGAGTAGGCATTGGTGTTGAGGAGGGATGAGCTCTGGGTTGTCATGTTGTTGTGATAGGTCCCCATGGAAGATCCCGCCGGCAGAGTAGAAGACCACACGTGGGAGGGAAGGTTGGCATCTAGGATCGTAGTGTCGTAGGTGCCTGACACTGGAAACAGACACAGGCACACACCCCAGAGAGAAACAAATTAACACTTCTTGGCTAGAGGACCCAAGTGGCTTCGGTCTACCAGCACTTTCCTGCTTATAGCACTGGAGGTCCCATAGGCCAACAACTCTCCTCTCCAGGGCAGCCTTGGGCATCCCGCATCCATCTGAAATCTCGTCTCTTGGTGAAATTTGAGCTAGCTAAATTCTGCCTTGAAGTCCAACCACTTCTCCTACTAAACATGCCTCTCTACCTCCTGGTGGGCTGTCCTGCCAATGGTCTTCCTCTTAACCTGTTACTGTCTCCTCTATATTCAAAGACACCAGGGAGCAGCTCTCTCAGGAGCAATCAGTGAGACCCCTGGAGGAAGTCCAGGAACCCTGGCAAGTGAGGGGTGTATGTCTGTGCAGGGCACACTGGGTCTGAGGCCACACTGCATAGGGGCAGCCTTCTCTGGTTAAACCCCTTCTGGCACATTCCCTACGAGGGGATTTCCAAACGTTCTTGCAAAGATGGCATTAAAGTAAGAGTTTAATGTGCCTCCTGCATGCCAGCTGGCACTCTGTCCCAGAGAGGGTTCTTATACTTCCTCATAACTGATATCAGTTTTACCCGTTTGTCCTAGGAAATGGTGCTAGCCATGTAGGTCATAGCCTTGAGGTTTTGGTTTTATACCTAAAACCCTGAAGTTTTAGTTTTATACCTAAAGGTCTAAAAAAACAGAAGTAAGATCACAATCTCTAGGGGTTTTTCTAGCAGGGAATTGGAGGAAAACGTCACATCCTAGCATATCTGGCTTCTTTCTTCATCCCCTTCCTGGAATTTGCTTCTTCCTCTGTCTGCCTCCTACCAAACCCACCTTGCACCTGGTAGGCACTAGGTAGACGGGGCTCAGCTGACTTGTCTAGGCCCTTGGTTTTCTGGTGCCCCATCCACGCCCAAGAGACCCTCATGACCACAGAGCAGTGACCATATTTCTCTTGTCCACTATCTCTCCTCAATGCCTGGTGCATGGTGTAGAGGAGGTATATAAAAAATGTTCATGAAATGAGTGCATGTAAACACTACAACACCCCCTAATACCCTTCATTGGGAAGTCCGGTCAACATATTGCATGGTCAAGGGTCTCTTGAGGGAGAATCTCTAGGATTCAGTGCTGGGCTACCGTGTACACATGGGATGGTTGATCAGACAGGAGAAAGAAGGGCAAGGCTCACGTTTTCACGATACTTGGAGGGCGATGTGCCTCTGGCACAGCCTAAAAGACCTGCCAGGACACTGTCAAGTTCCCAGGCAAAGCTAAATCTGCCCCCTTGTCCTCCCCATGGCAGCCTGGGGCAGACAGACTTACCTGACTGGGAGCTCGCTGTCACCATTTTGGTCTCCACAGTGGCTTTCTTGGGGATGGGGAGAGTGTTGGAAGAATTCCGGGTGGGGCTGGCACTTGCTGATCGACTCCCCTTGAGCAAACGCTTAACATCATCCAATTCTGTCCCTGTAAAAGAAACCCTGAACTTCACCCTTAGGGTGAGGATTCTTTCCTGAGTCCATCTGCAGTTGAGGGAGCATTAAGGACATTCTGAAACACTAGGGAGGATGGTGTCTGTCACACATTGGGACTTTTTTTTTAATTAACTTTATAATGTTTGCATTTTGCCAATTTACAGCACTCATCAACCTGGCACTTTGTCATAATAACAGCCTCATAAATATAGTGTCACTCATGAGGAGCTCAAAGTCCTTGGGAGATACTTCTTTATTAGACCTCATGAGACACCACAGGGCTGGTTCTGGGGCAGGAAGACACTCACCTGGGATCAGGCAGGTAGAGGACCTGCGTGGTTCAGCAGGAGTCTCCTGCCTCTGTATGGGACGCCTTGGATGCCAGGTCCCTGACTCGGTGCCTGGCACTGTCAAGAGGAGTCCATGGCCGGTAACTCCTAAATGTTAATGCTGCTTTCACATGTGATTTAATTGCAAGTCCCACTGACTGCTATTATTTGTAGCAAAGCGAACTTTTTATTTTTTTGGAGAGGTTTTTGCTACAGGGTGTGTGCACTTGCCAGACAGACAGAGTGAGACAGAGAGACAGAAAGCGAGAAATCACCCCCTAGGGGGGATGGCCATGCCACAATCCCTTCTCCTCTTGGGATCTTGGGCACGCATGCACACGCACCAAGCACTAGTTTAAGCCACCAGGTCCGGGACTCGAACCACGTTCGGCTACATGGGAGTCCAGCGACATAGCCATTACGCTAACTGCTGGTCCCGCAAAGCGAACTCTTAGGGAAAGCTACCTGTCTCTCCCAGGTGGCAATCAGGTGAAGAGGAAGACATTGTGCAAGAGCAGCATGTAAGAAGAGACAACATGTGGGACCAGCAGATAGTGTAATGGTTATGTCGCTGGATTTTCATGTAGTCGACCACGGTTTGAGTCCTGGACCAAGCGGCTTAAAACTTGCGCCAGGTGCGTGTCTATGTGTGCCCAAAATCTCGAGAGGAGAGTGGAGGGGAAGGGACTACGGTGTGGCCATCCCCCCTGGGGGGTGATTTCTTGCTCTCTGTCTCTCGGTCTCTCTCTGTCTCTCTGGCAAGTGCACACGCCCTACAGCAAACATCTCTTTCTTAAAAAAAAAAAGAAGAGACAAACATGCCGGAGGAACTCCCAGCCCTCATGACCCCTCGCCCCCGCTGCCAGAAGCCCCACCCTTTGGGCTTAGACCCCTCAGGTGGGAAGGATTGAGATGAGTTGGATCTCATGCCCTGTGTGCTGAACTCTCTGGGCCAGCCCCATTTCTGTGTCCTGAGTTGTCGATCCTTTCTTCTCCTACCCGTTGACCTGGGCTCCTGCCGACATTGCCCCACAACCTCTAGAAGTGGATCCGCTCATCACTGTGTCTCCACCCTTCTTTCTCCCACCCTCTCTTCAGTCTCTGGTAACTGCTGTTCTCTCTCCTGCTATGACACCCGGTATATTCCAATACACCTAGGCGAGAGGTTTTTGAGTTTTCCCACCACAAAGAGATGATAAATAGACGAGATGATGGGTTTACTCACTTCTCTGATTTGATCATTATACAACATGTACATGTGTCCAGATATCAGGCTGTACCCCATAGCTAGGTACAATGACCAAGTGTTAAATAAAAAAAAGTCCAAGAACAATAGGAGTCTAACTTACTCGGTGGACAGAAACCTGGGGACTCTGCTATTTTGTC
Source organism: Tupaia tana (assembly GCA_026018925.1). Lineage (NCBI taxonomy): Eukaryota > Metazoa > Chordata > Mammalia > Scandentia > Tupaiidae > Tupaia > Tupaia tana. Next base: position 13,220,904 of record JAKSZU010000010.1, read on the forward strand.
ATAAAGCTCAAACTCTTATGGTCACTTTCAACCCTTCTCTCATCTTAACTATCCCACTGTGACCCTGCTCTGAACTGTTCATCCAAGGTCTCATCCTGGCCTGTCCCTCTGAGCCTAACTGCTCCATCCTTCTGTCACCATTCAAGTGACGCCTAATCTGGGAAGGCTCTCTGGTCCCTGTGCCTCTTCCAGCTCCCTGGGCTGCTATGGAGATACTCCTATGTGTGCCTTCACATTGCCCATTTTCCATCTCACCATCAGTCTGTGAACCACTAAGCAGCAGGGACCCTGGCTTACTCGGCAACTTAACCCAAGCATCCCACCCAGGGTTAAACTCAGAAGGCCTTTAAAGATGCTTTTATGATTGAGTGCATGCACATACATGTGCACACACACACCAGGTTATCCTGGGTTCTTGGATCTCCTTTCATCAAGACAGTGACTACTTACATCGGGTAGATGGGGACGCACTCTGCAGTCGAACTCGAATCTCACTCTCTGTACGAGGGGAGAGATGGAGAAAGCCATGAATGAAGGAGCTTGGATCATAGTCCCTGACACTGAGCTCTCAGCAGTGGGTACTCGGAGATTTCTGAGTCCTGGGAACAGGAACCTACGTGTGCTCAAAGAGTGATGCTCATAGAAGGGCCTCCCCCCATCACACCCCAGCTTCCCAATGGGATGCCTCCTACGCACTTGGAGATGGTCTTATGAAATCCCAGGCTGAGCCTGGAGGCTCCATTACAACCAGCAATGACCAACCCCTTTCTCTTCATCCATTTCACAATTGCCAGACCCAGTCTTCATTCCCGCCTCAGTAGTCTCTCAGGCGTTGATGAGAGAATCCTAAAACCTAGTGTTTACTTAGCCATTTTAGCCTCTTTGGAAATGAGAAGAGCAGGAAGTTGGTAGCTTAACGCTATTCGTTATCTTTAGGTGGAGAATGGTCATCTTTCAACTATCAGCCTAAAGTTGTGGGTGGTTTGTGTGCACTTAACTTTCAAGTAACTGAAGACAATAAAGTCCATGGAAAGCCCAGGTTGGTCACTGAGACGTCACTGAGTTCAGCACAGTCCTGACACACTGGCCTGGCCATGCTCCCCAGAGCCCACCAGGGCAGATTTTTCCAGGACCATGCTTCTCTCCTGTGTCCTTGTCCAGATGAGGAGATTACAAAACTGTCATGAAGCCCTTTGTCTTCTATGATAATTTGAAAAAGAAAGACTTTGCTCATCTATGTATATGTAAAGGCAATTAAAGCATATCTTGTGAAAATCAACCAGGAGACTGGAAGTGGAACCATGTGTGAAGTCTGTCCCTTCAGAAAGCAGGAAATCATCCCCAGGGGGATGGCCACACCATAATCCATGTCACAGCATACAGACTAGTCCTCAGACTGTCACCATGTGTTTTGATTCCTGCCTCCCCACACTTGCTGGATCATGGACCAAAGCTACCCTCTCTATCCTGACAGAGCCAGAAAAGACTCCCAGGCTATTCTAAGCTCCATGAGGGCAGAAGCCATGCCTCATCTACTCTTCTTTACTCCTCACACTTCCTGGCTAAAGGCTGGACATTTGTATTAGCTGCTCAGAAAATCCTTGTTGAATGAATGGAACCGAACCCAGAGATGGAGCTTACCTCGTGTTTGGCTTCGTCCTCTGGTTGAAGAAGATGCTGAGAAACAAAGAACAGTAATCTTAGACACATACGGAAGGTGGCATGCTGAATATTATTGACATATCGGTAGAAATATTTGGGAGGGGGTATTTTCGTAGTGTCTCTAAATCCAGGTAGGGCTTTTCTGAGGAGTGAATCTTAATAAATGATGACCATGTAGCTAAGGGGCAGAGAAAATTTTGCAACGCCCCAGCACACTCAGGGTGTTACTCTAGCCAGATGGTTGTTATGTTAGCTAACACAGTGTTAAGTCGGTTAAGGTAATGCGTTTGAGAGTATGATCCATTTAGAGTGGCTGACTACACTGATCGATGTATCAAAAGGTTGCCAAATCTTCTCTTTAATTTTTTTTAAAATTAGAGACTGCCTTGTAATCAGACTCCCAATGTAAGCAATAAGTGAAATTATAATCACTACATAATGGGTGATTATACATCAATTCAGATGCACAGTGAGATTTTAAGAACATGGATCAAAGACTTAAGGCCATGAAAAGAGACAGCCTGTGGTTTCACCAGTGTTGGATGTGCTCCTTAGGAGTGAGCAAATGTGGATTGTTGTGATGGTGGCATTTTGGTGACCAAATCATGCTTCTCTTTGCCAGGAGGTCTCTATGCACCTCAAGAAAAGAAGAATTCCTACAATGATTGCTTAGCCTCAGGGGACTTATCCGTCAGTCTGAACCTTGTATAAATAGCTTGCCATTTTGTTAATGTCTGGAGAAAGGCTTATGACAGCAGGTTAATGGTTCCTTTAAGATGCTTCAGGACAAAGAGGAAGGGAAAAGTAAGTCAGCAGAGGACATTCTTCTTCAGAAGAATCCGTTTAACTCATGCTGTTGGCTACCCTCACCACCCCTTCCCTCCTAGGCATTTTTCTGGTGCCTCATTTGATCATTTCTTCAAAAAACAAGGAAAGGACATACCAAATTCCTTCCGAGGGTACTCCGGAGAAGAGTTGCCACTGGAGCTGCCTGGAGAGGGGATACAAACACTAGTACAAATGGTCGCTCAGGCCCACAGGGCTTCTGAGCAGCGGTGCACGGTCATTCTTCTCTGAAGCCCCACAGCCCGAGGTGTATCAGACAGGGATGAAATGTGCTCTTTAGCAGACACTTTAGATGAACCAAGCTTGCAATTTAAAATGTGACATGTTATGAACGGGGTGGTAGCACTTCATTCTGCTCACAGACCCATGTCAGATGTGGCAGGGCATGAACGCGAAAGCAGGAGGGTTTCCTTCCTCTCTCGCCCTCTCTCTAGTCTTTTTTTCTTGCATCTTCAATTGGGTTTGCCCTGTACCAGTGCTAGAGCAGGTGACCTGCCCCTGATCAAATAAACACGGCTTTGTGTGACCTTGTGAAGCATGTCTTGACTTTGGGCCCCACTGAAATGAAATGTCAAGCTCCCGCTCAGGTCTAACATCAGCAAGCACTAGAGTGATGCGATCCTTCTCGCCTGGATTCGGGGTTTCCCAGCACCCCCTGTGACAGCAGGATGGTATCTCTGTGGGGGGATGTCATGCACCCATTCATTTAATTCCATCCTTCACATAATCATTCACTTAATCCCAACCCCTTGTCATTCACTGAATCCCAATCCCTTAATGTTGCCCCTCTATCACTGGGTTCTTGTCTCCACTCACTAAGAACCCTTGTGCCATCTGGCTTGTCAGTTTCCCACTAAAACCGCTCCTGCAGATCACCAGGAACTCCCGTAGCCTTTGCAATAGAGCCCAAGTAGCTTCTCTGACTCCTTCTTCTTGACCCTGAGTACTTCCTTGCACTGACTTCAATGACGTGGCATGGTCCTGCGCGCTCCACCCACCCCAAAGACTCTTCCTCCTTTCTCTGTTCTCTTGCCTGTCTTTTCCCTTCTTCCCCCAACTTTATCTTTCTTTGCTTCCTCTGCTTTTCTACTCCCTTCTTTGGCAAAGTCTGTCCATCCCCGACTTCCTCTGAGATCTCCAGGAGGATGACTCCCGGCTGGGTGTCTCACCTTGGCTTCCTCCCTGAGCTCAGGTCCAATGCCTCCCTCCCACCGCCTGCTGCCGCTGCACCTGAGAGCTATGCCCAGAGCTCCATTTCAGGACGACATAACTGGCTTCATCCAAGTGAGGTCCTCTGTGTCCCCTGACTCCATTGCTGGCACCTCCATGAACCTGACCTGCTTTTGCAACCTTAGTGGAGTTGCAGGCTCCTTTTTCTCCTTACATTTGATCAGTTGCCAAATAGGTCAGTTTCACTTCTGTGTGCCTTTCACCTCCAGCTTCTCCTCTCCAAACTGTTACTAACCTCATCCCAGCCAAAATTTCCCTCATAACTGAGTTTTTTTTTTCAGCAATTCTCCCTGCACATGGCTTCCAGAGTTTTAGCCCCAGGCTGCAGATATGATTGAATGTTTTTACCCAAAAATCTCTGTGGTTTCCCATTGTGTGAAGAATGTCTAAACCTTTTATCCAAGCATGGAATCTGAGTCCCTCAAACCCTGTTTACATAAACACCTCAGTCACTTATTGCTTAAGCTCTGACTCTCTTGCGTGTCTCATGTGGGCTCCGTCCCCACAGCCTGGACTGTCTCATCTCTCTATCTCTGGGTATCAAAATGTTACACATCGTGAAGTCCCAGTCAGCCGCTTCCTCCACAGAGTCCACTTGGATAATCCCCTTCTACTCTGCATTCTCATCTTCGTTTAATCTATCATCTGAATTTGTCTATTAGTCTATAGGCTCCTTGAAGATGAGATCTGTGTCTGACTCACATAAGCATCCATCAAAGCATTCTGCACCGTGTAAAACACATGGTAGATATTTGAACAAGGGAGTAGATGGATGAATGAATGACTGAGGGGTTGTGTAAATGAGTGAAATTGTCAAGTAATGGGAATCATAAAAGAAATGAAGGAGGAAGTGGGGTGAAAAAATGAGGGAGGAGGTGGGGGGAAAAATGAGGGGACAGACACAGGTAGAGTCAGGTGGCCAATATTTACATTTTCAAAGGATGAGTGGAGTTCGTTGGAGGAGAGAATAGTTCTCGTCTGCAGTTGGTGGGACTCATACCTTCATATGCTCCATGGCGGGTAACATGGGTTTTCCTATCGAAGGTTGATCCTGGTGAGTTGGGCAGAGTGGAGGCAGGTGAGTGAGCTCTCCTGTAACTGGAGGTGGAGTTGCCTCGTATGCTTCCACCTACACATGGAGAAAAACATGAGTCTTCACAGCACTTCACAGAGACCAAGCAATGGCTATGACATCCAGTTATAGTCACCAGGTATACCTGAGCTGCTCACATGGAGGGAGAGGCCAGACGGTGGCACAGCCGTAATGTCCCGGCCCTCATGGGAGACATCTTGGGGAGTGTCCTGCGACCTCCCTGAGCACATGTACCTGCCTGTGATCTAGCTGGCTGGGCCTGACAGAGGACAGTGCATGGTATGAAGACCTTTTTGGATATCACTTCCTGTTTCTCTGTCCGTCTGTCTTTCTGCCTCTCTGTTTTTATTATTTTTTTTAACTTGCTAAGGGGATACGAGCTCATCAGAGAGAGAAAGAGAGGAAAAATGAAAAACCTCCCCCTGGGGGCATGGCCACTCTGCAATCCCATCCCCTTCATTTTCTTGGGATTCTGGGCATGCATGCGCATGTGCCCAGTGTGATTTTCAAGTCACTGGGTTTGGCACTCAAACTGTAGTAAGCCACTTTAGGATCTAGCCATCTTAATCACCATGCTACCTGGCTGGCCTTGTCTCTGTCTCTCTCTCTCTCTTATGGAAGAAACACATAAATTAACTTTTAAAACAGGAAAGCATCTGGCCACATAGCCTTGTGGTTAAGGGAGCTGGATCCCACATGGCTTACTGTGGTTCTAATCCCAGCCTAGTGACCTGAAAAATATGCCAGGCATGTGTGCTCCTGTGCCCCAAATCCCAATGGGGTGAAAAAATGAAGAAGAGACTGCAGCATGACTGTGCCCCATTGGAGGAGAATGCACTCTCTCATGCTCTCTCTGTCTCTCTTGGGGGAACACACATGTCCTCTGGCAATTAAGAATGCACTTTTAAAGAGGAAGGATAGAATAATTGCTACAGCTGTTTCTGAGCAGACCACTGAGGCAAGAAAGTCCCTCATGTACATAATTACAGCGCATGAAGCGGAAAGGATTCAGCAGGATTATTCTCGGATGCGACATTTCACTGCAGACCACTGCTTGCACCTCGTTACCTGTAATGAGGACACATTCCTCAGTAGGAAAGGGCAGGCTTGTCTCTTGTCAACCTGGCCCTTCCTATGCCTTGGGTCTTCCTTTTTAGTTTCACTTCAAGATTAAAAAAAAATGGCTTCTGGGGTTAGGGTGTGCTTCTGGTTTTTTGTTTTGTTTTGCCTTGTTTTGTTTTAGTTCAAAAGAATGTTTCACTGGGAGCAATGGGGCTGTGTTGGATGCTCGCCCGGTGGAATCTTGCACAGTGTGGGATCGTGTGTCATCACTTCTCTCTGCACAGTAACCCAGTCGTTAAGGTTCTTTTGGTTTTGTTCATTCAAATGGTCACCCCTCATACGTGCACACCCACCTCTAAAAGAGATGGCTTAGTGAGAGTGAATCAGTGGGAAAACAGCCACCTACCCACAAAGCTTTCTAATTAATGATAATTATTTATATGGAGTCTTAATGAAAAAATTGATCCCATTGTATAAGTAGGCTTCAAAGGCTGATGATTTAAAAGTGTACCCTCCCTGGGTTGTGTGTCATTTAGACAACTCTTTGGGCATTTGGAATGGAGGACAGGGAGTCGTGATTGCACTGTGTTGACAGATTTGGGGTCATGTCTGCCCCCCATCCTTTGCAGAACCCGCTCAGCGGCTCCTCCCTGACCATCTGCTCCTCCTAACTCCTTGCACCGGTGGGCACTTACTTGAGTTTAGGTAGCTGCTGCTGCCATGGGTCAGGCTTTGCTTCTCCGCCCTGCTTGCTCCTCCAAGAGAGCCTGTTTTAGCATAGCCATTGCTGGTGCCCCCTTCTGTCAGAATTGGAAAGCAGGTGACAATTTCAGGGAGGAGACAGGTCAGAGAGGCCCCTCACCCCCTGTGCTGTGAGTCTTCCCTTTTTTCTCCCCAGGACCCACATGGTTGGGTTTCCTTTCCCACCTACACTGCAATGTGGAGATGTTATGTTCTAACTTCATTTGTCTGGGATACAAATATCAAAAATGTATATGAGGGCAAAAAAATGTATATGAGGGGACTTCAAATATTCTTGGGAAAATGGAATTGAAGCGCGAGCTTATTTTGGTGCAAAAAGGGTTGAAATCCACAGATAGTTTTTTCTTTTTTTCTTTATAATATACATTTCCCAGGAACTTTTGGGAGACCCTTGCAGTCTGCCTGGTTTAAAAGGGAAATCTTCTGAGTGGAACACAGCAAGTTTCTTATCAGGAAAATTTAAATATTAGGAAAGGCAACTGGATGCTGAAAACTCCTAGAATCCAGGCCTGGGGTTGGGCTTGCTTTCATCAAATGCCTGATGAGTGCTCAGACATGGTGGCCACTAGAAGAGTTGGAAGGACAGAGACAGTTCCATCTGGCAGTCTGTCTGCTCCAACTGTGCCTGCTATTGTCCCCATTCTCTGTGAATCAGGATTCTTGGAGGTTGAGGGGTAGCTTAGGACTTGGTTCCTTATTACTGAATCCACTAGATTTCAGAAGATTCTGGAAAAAATAAATTCAGACAGAAGCTTGACTGGTGGTCTCCCCCCTCCTCCTCTGAGCTCAGGTTGGGTAAGATTTTCAATATTTCGATGTCTAGACTAGGCAAATCTATAGAGACAGGAAGTAGCTTTGTGGTTTCCAGGGTCTGGGGACGGGAGAGGGAGAATGGGGAGTGACTAGGACCATGAGGTTTCCTTTCAGGAAGTGGTGGAAGTGTTCTCACGTTGGACTGTGGCTAACATGATGGCTGCCCAACTCTTAAACATGCTAACAGCCCCTGCATTATGCACTGCTAGCTATGGACTTTATGCTATATAAATTAGCATCAAAATTAAAAAAAAAATAACACCATGTTGGCTGTTAGCGAAAGAATGTTTCAGACATTTTGGATTTGTTCAACAGGAGAGTGAGTTCCCACGGAAAAGGTTAAGGTGTGGGGTCCTTCACACCTGACCTACTGGGAAGAAAGTTGGCAAGGGTCACTTACTTGGTGGTAAAGATGTCAGTCTTGTAGTTACTGTTTCTGTGATAACTAGAAAAAGACGAAGAAATGATGAGGTCATACGTAATGCACGGCCGTCTCTATTTCAGCAAGGTTTAATATCTGTCATAGGTTATGCATATTAAATTAGGCCCAACACAGGGTGGTTTTTTTTTTTTTTCCCCGTATACTTGTGTTTCAAGGTATGTGATCTGACCTATGTACTTGAAAATATGAGTAAAAACAATGGGGTTTAATGTATCTGAACAATGAGTTTATAGTTTTGGAACCAAAAGAAGTTAACCACTGATTTGGAAAATGAGTTGTCTTGGCTTCACTGTCTCTTATTTGACAGTTAGATCCAGTCCAGACCTGGACTTGACATTGAAAGGGCAAGCCCCTCTTATCTCAAGTCTCCATTTCTCTGTACTGGTCTTTTCTAGCGGTCACCCGGTCTGCCTGGGACCAACACCCTGACTGATTTCTCTGTTACTTCGTTATGAATTTAGAGATCTTTCAAGGACATACAATTCATTCTAAAATGATCAGCACTGGCCCTGCGTGTGAGAGGGTTGGAGAAGGAAGGCGGTCTGGGAGAGTCACATTTGGTGCTTGGAGAAATAAGCAATAGACAAACAGCAAAGACAGACTAGAAGCAGTTCCTTTGCCTCCCCAAACTGAGTTTCTCTAGATCCAGTGATGGTGGGTTATGGAGGCAATAGAGCTTCAGGTGTTTAGAAGCACCTGTTAGAACAAAGACCTCTTGCCTCTCTACAGCAGCGTGGGGAGGTAAAGCCCCTACCTCAAACGACGGCAGGGTCAGTTCTGTGCTCTGAGTGTGTCCGTCGCTACTACCATCCTCTCTGGTAGGCATAAAAAGGCACCTATCTAGCTGGTGTTGCTGGTCTTTGAAAGCAGACTTCATGTGTGTGAGTGTGCTTGTGTGTGAGCACATGTGTGTGTGCGTGCATGTGCACGTGCATGTGACGAGATGTGGTAAAGGGAGTGGAAGAAGATGGACCAGGGTCACTCTGAGTCACCTGAAGTCACGCCGCTGCACCTGCTGCATCCCGGGCTACTGTTCACCCCACCCTTCCTCACACCGCATGGTCCTACTTAGTCTGATTGTCCTAGCAGGGACCGGTTCATGAAAGTGGCAGAAATAGCATTTGGTGCATGGAAGGGAAGGGTTGTCCAGAGTCAAGGGGCAGTTTGATTTGAGAAATAGTCCTGAGCTTTCACTGGCCTCTCATCATATAGACCTTTGGGAGTCTTTGACATATAAAAAGAAATTCCTAACCTAAAATTCTCAACCTGTAGAGCCAGAATTTTTTTCTTGGAAATGAATGAAAGTCACAGAATAAGCAAAAACATTCCCTGAGAGTTGGCAGGGGGGAATTTAAATATCTCTTAATCTTTGATTTGGACAGTTTCACAAAATAAATGTATCAGTTGCCAACTTTTAGTGTAGATTTTGATTATGACACTTGTGTTATTTCAACTTTGTCTCTTCAATAACTGGAATATTACACTTTTAGATTTCTGTTGCTCTGTATCTCTAAATGGTTAAGGAAACAATTGTGATGAATTCATTCAATAGAATATAAGGCAGTATTTAAAATGCAGGTTATGAAACTGTGCACGGCAATGGCAATTTCAGCTTTGAAGAAAAGGCAGGATGCATTTTGATGACAAGTACAGACAGTCCTGGACTTAGGACTTTCAACTTTACAATGACTCTTTTAGCTATATGTATTAATAGCGAGTAACCAAATAACCATTCTGGTTTGTACTTTCAGTGCAATATTCAATACATAACAGGAGCTATTCAATACTTTATAATAAAATAGGCTTTGTGTTAAATGAGTTTGCCCAACTATTGGCTAACATAAGTGTTCTGAGTACATTTAAGGTAGGCTAGGTGAATGGTCATTAAGTGACATTTTTAGTTCATTTTTAAAAAAGAATTATTTATTTAATTTTATTCATTATTATTATTATTACTTAATTTACTACAGGGCACATGCACTCATGAGAGAGAGAGAGAGAGGAAAAGAGAGAAAGCAAGTCACCAGGTCGAGGACTTGAACCATGGTTGGTCATATGGGAGTCCAGTGCCCCAAACATCTGCTGGCCCCTGTTAGTGCATCTTTGACTTACAATATTTTTCAACTTAGGATGGGTTTATGGGGACATAATCCCATGGTAAATCTGCACGTTGAAAATCAATGAGAGCTTTCCCCTCTTACGTGAAGGAATAAAGTCCATGTAGAAAACATATTTTAAAATAATACAGTGGTAGTGGTGGATTATTAATAATTATTTAGTCTGTTTCCAAATTTTTATGACTTTTATCATTAAAAAATTATACATTAAAAAAACCTGGCACTCTTACTTCTTTCAGTGACTTCAGCGCCATCTCGTTTGTTTTTCTTGGTTACGTCCATACCATCGCCACCTGCGGGAAAAGTCAGAAACCATGAACAGCCATGTCTCTTACCAGTGCTTTTAGTAGGTGTGGATTTCTATGGTTCAAACTGAGAGCCAGAAACTTCATTCCCAGAATTCAAAACATAATTCGTTCATGGGTACATTTTTAATGAGAGTCATTCTCATTTCTTGCCGTCACACTAGCAAGTAATTGAAGAGTCCCGCTTGCGATGCCATCCCTTGGTTCCAGGTCTTGGTTTTCAGATCTACTGTATCAGACTAAATCCTCTAGAGCATGAGTGGGCTGACAGAGCAGATGAGGTGCCCTGGCCCTGGTTTGACTATAAAATCTCCATTCTTTGCCAACATCATAAATAGCTGAGGGATATCTGTCAAGGCCTTTACTGCTATCGAGTAATTCATTTTGATTTTGATCTTTCCCACAATGTTCAGTGGTTTATATGGAAATCTATGAATATAGATATATTTATTTGTCATGCTACATTATTTGGAATTTGGATGTGAGAATGGTGCGGGATGGATTGAAATCAGAATAAGCACATTAAAATGGTCATACTTTATGGAAATTTATTCCTTTAAAAGTATGAAACATTCTCTTTATAATAAGCCATCTCTCTATTCTTAGATGCAGACATAAGTAGGAAGGCTAGATGAAGAATTATGAGAAAACCTACTGAGACGTGTGGGTCCCAGCCTATGGAGCGCAGCGTTTTTGCTGTGTCACTCAGCAGCTGCACCTCCCTTCATCCTAATTTTGCTTCTGAAAAGGAAAGTCCTTGAGATCTTGCCTGCTGTGTCCGAGTGTGGATGTGTGAGGCAGAGCTAACACCTGGGGGTGGGATAGAGGCGGGGGTATAAGACTTAATTGCTAGAAGGATCCCTTTCCCTTTGGGGCTGTTTTTGAGATGGCACCCTGCCTCAGGTTCTGGAAGGGTTTACAGTCTGGTGTTCCCTGTGGTCCTTTCCCCTCCCTTCCCCTTCTCTTCCTCCTTGTTTATTTTTTTGGTTGTGGCTCAGGGTGGATTCTAGAGTTCTGTGGCAGCCATTTCTGTCCAGGTGCCCCTTGCTCGAAGATCACTGTCCAGTCTTCATCTGCCTAGTGACTTTGGGGTCTACTCATTAGGCACACTGGACACAGTGTCTAGGCCCACAGTACTTTCTTTTTTCCTTTTTAGTTTGGTGTATGTGCTGACCAGAGAAAGACAGAAAGGGAAAGAGAAAGAGAAAGTGGGAAAGCATTTCCCATTTGGGTAATGGCCATGCCACAATCTCTTTTCCTCCATTCCCCCCTCAGGATTTTGAGCGCACACACATGCATGTGCCAGTGTGTTTTTCAAGCCACCAAGTCTGGGACTTAAACCACACAGTTGTAGGCCCACAGTATTTTGGGGGGTCCACAAAAATGTTTCAATTTCTTTTAAAGTCCGAAAAATAATGAATATAATCTAACGTGAATTAGATTCTTTATATTAATATAGTTATCAAATGTAATTTTTTTTTAGAGGGAGATTTTTGCTAGAGGGGGCATGCACTTGCTGGAGAGAAAGAGAGACAGAAAGCAAGCAATTACCCCCTGGGAGGATAGCCAAAATCCCTTCTCCTCCATTCTTCTCTTGGGATTTTGGGCACACATGCACACATGCCTGGCATGAGTTTTAAGCTGCTGGGTCCAGGACTCAAACTGTAGTCGACTATGTGGGAGTCCAGCAATAGCCAGTACACCATCTGCTGGTACCATAAAATGTAGTTTTAAGAAAAACTTGTAAAAAAGTATTAATTTATTAGATGCTGAGAGAAAGAAAGAAAGAATGAGAGAGATACAGCACCCCCGACAGGGGCATGATGCCATGGTCGGCTCCCAGTCTCAGCCAGCTTGCATCATGGCACACGTGTGCCTGGCATACTCAGGGAGGTCTGCAGACATGAACCTGCAACCTTTCTGTGTGGGCCAGACTTACCAAGTATCCTGTCTTATTGCAGTGCCACCATACAGCCCCTTGAAAGATTTTTATGAGAAGGAAAGAAGCCACCAAGATAAAAGTGTTCAGAAGACCCACAAAAGTCATCATGAGGTCTGGGTACTTTTCTCACTGAAAGCTCAAACCACACGAGACCAGCTGCTCAGCTACCTGGTGGAATGAACCAAAACCAGCACAGCTAGCTTCAGGGCCTGGTTGAATGTGCCAACTTCTTGCTCATCGGTGTTTCCTAAATTCAGCTCTAGGCAAGGAATGAGGCATCATGGAAAAAATCCCGGCTGCATCTGAAAAGCCACAGAATGTCTTTATGCATGTGTTTCCTGGAACCGAGAGAAGGGGCTCCATAAACAATTTAACGAGGGAGTCCAGCCCGTTACCTGCATGACTATGTCAGGTAACCCTGAAGGCAGCTGGACTCCCTCTCTCAAATCTTTTGTTTAAACATTACTTCCCTTTGACACCTCCAAGCCTGTCTCTGTCTTTTTTTTTTTTTTTTTTTTTTTTTTTTTTTTTTTTTTTTTTTGTCATTAGCTGTGGACCAGGAGGTATTGGGGTGATTAAAGACTCAAATGCACCTGGCTGCTGGTGAGGAGGTGAGTAGCTCTCGAGGTCAGTACCTGAACTGAAATGAAATATCCTGAAAGGAACTGTTTATAGCAATCCACAGAAACATTTATTTTCCACAAGTTATTACCTATTTTGACCCTTCAGTGAAAGTCACTGCCGACAGCTATCCATTTGGGATTTGCTGGGCTCATTCCACCCGGACCCATTTCAGCGCTAAGATGATAGCTCCATTTGCTAAGAGTTCAGTCTCAGGCAGCAAACCTGGCAAGTTTTGTTTGTTCTTTCTGTATCCAGAAAAATAACAGACATTTCTAGTTCTTCCATCTTTCCCCTGAGTCCAAATGACAAAGCCTTGATTTCTGTGCAAACCACCAAGATAGTCTACTAAGAAATCAGACTCCTTCCGTTAGGGCCTCAGGGCTCCTCAGTGTTGAGTAGCCCGTGGATAGAACCTGTCCTAGGTAGGTCCAGGTGGATGCCACTCAGATGACAGTGCGCCCCACAGTCATACCGAATTCCTGCCAGACTGACAGTCTGAAGTGGCAGGGCTGGGTGGAGAGGTGGTTTCCCTTACGCCAAATGTAAGAGGAAACTTTCCATAAGTGGATTATAAAATGGAGAATGATAGGTCAAGGCATAACCTGGCTAGACCCACCCCAAGGACCTATCATATTCTCCTCAGGACTTCTTTTTTAACCATTCTAAGTCCTGATGGTTTGAAAAACTGTAACCTGAGGGAAAGAAAAGTAACTGCTCAGGGCCACCTGAGTGAGCCCCTCCTAGCAGGGCACCCCAGGGCACCCCAGTGCGTGTGTCTTCCAACAGCACTACTTAATGGAAGCAGAGCCCATTAGCATAATGCTTAACTTCCGGAGGTTTGGGCCACTTCACTGGAACTCAGGATGAGCAGATAGTTCAAGTCCACAATTCCGAATTTAGATTCATTTGCACCCAGAGTGCTGAGGAGCTGCTCCCTGGTCATTTCCCAGCTACTTCTCTTGAAGCTGTAAAATGATCCCATGCCATTTTCTTAAGCAAGCAGGTGGAATTTGAAATCATTTTCTACTTCTATGAGCTTTTTTTTTTCATCCCATTTTATTTAAATGTTAAATGATGTCACATCTACCTGAAACTTTTCAGGTGATGACATCTCCTAACATACACACCAACAAGGACAAACCACAGTTAAATAATCACGTTGTTCTTTTGCACTCTAATGACACACAAAACACTTGGTTCTTGATAACGAAGAAGAGGATGAAAAAGCCAAGAGTTTTTCTCTTTAATTGTTTTTTTCAGACAGGGTCTAGCTGTCCTGATCCTCCTGTCTCTGCCTTCCAGCCGAAACTATAGGCACATGCTGCCTTGCCTAGGTCAGTCTCAAGTTTGCAATCCCACCTCGGCCTCCTGAGTTCCCTGGGATTGTAGACATGCAATACTCTGCCTGGTCTTTTGATTGGACCAGTAACTAGAAATCAAATTTGGGCCTCCTGGGTGGTCCCAGGCTGTGGAGCACAGGTCTTAAGGCTGCATACCACTATGGCTAGGCCTTTCTCTCTATACATTTCAGGAACAAATATTCTTATATTTTGTTAGGGAATCTCAGGGTTTTTTGTTTGTTTTTAATATATAGAGCTTCTATTCTCTCATCTCTGTACACTTTAAACTTTAAAACAAAATAACAAAATTGCCAGTGTTTGAGAAACTAATTGACTTGCCATTGACCTGACGACACAGAGGGCCAAGTTTAATGGCCAAGAAACCAGAGCCCTGTGGTTAACTGTCTTAGAAGCTTCACCCCAGAGAGGGGTGTGCTACTTGCTGCTTTTGACATGCTCAATTTTCATGTCTGGGGCTGGTGGGATAGGGCATAATCTAATCTGTGTCATCATACCAGCTTCTTCCAGTTGTGTCCTGCTGCTGGGAATTGTGGCAGATGGACTGAACAAGGGAAACAAAGACTTCTGTTGGATCCTCATAATCTAAGAGGTGGTTAGTTCTTAGATCTGATCCGTTTCATTAATTAGGGCAATTTTGTGCAAGTTTGAAGTAGGGCTGCTCACTTGAACCATCTCCTGGTAAACTCTGATCAGATTCATGGGGATGTTTTGCAGGATCTAAGAGTAAAGCAGGCTCCTTCTGATTCTCTGAAGGGCATCTGTCAGGGGCTGGACATCTATTTTGTTATTTCTGACTTAAATCTGTGCCTTATTGCTTAGAACATATGGGGAGAGAGAAACAATTCTGCTTTTCAAAAGAACGCCTTTTAAAAAACTCACAACAATATATACATTAATTAAATCTAACAGGCTACCAGTTAACTGTTTTGACTCCACTTCAAAAATTAAAGTGATATTTTGTTGGTTAGCAGTTAATGAGGTCCAGTTCAGTATCTAAATTGGTAATTCTCACCCTAAAGGATTAAAAACCATTTTTTTTTTTTAGCTCAAGTTGGTTAATAAGAGCATGTACAAAAAACTTCCTCTAGGTTTGACTCCAGGAAATTACTGAATTGATTAGATAGACTATTTTGAAAATTTCACTTTACTTAAGATTAGAGGCAGTAGCAGTTTTATAGCATGATAAAATTTTTTTCCAGTCCCTTGAGCTTACTCTGAACTTGTCAGCACAGAGGCCTGGGTGACACCATGGCTGTTAGCATTAAGGGACTTCTAGGAGGTTCATATGCACCCACACTTAATGTCACTTCTGAGCTATTCTCCCAAATGGGGAGAAGGAGACAGAAGGAGGGGCAGAGCAAGAGAGTGGGAAAGAAAAAAGAAAATGAAATTGAGAGAGAATAAATGATAGTCCCTATCATACTCTAAATAAAACAACACAATTTAGTCTATAATACTGAAAATAGTACCCTGAACTCTTGCTACTAGAGCCCAGTGGCCTTCTCTTTCTCTTTCTCACTCATAGATCTTTCTCTTCGTTCCTTTAACAGACCTACTCTAAGTAGAATGCATATAACAAAACCATCATTTATGACCATTTTCACTAGCGCACTGGAAACTAAAGAACTTCAATAAACATTTACTTCATCCAATAAACATTTAATTTTTAAATGGCAAACCTTAAGTCAAAGTTTCAGAAAAAGGGAGAAAGGTCCAGTCTCTTGGTTACTTACCTGGCTTGAGATCTTGAAGGAGCTGGAAAGAACTTTAATAAATCTCCCCCCTCTCTTGCCTTGATGTTTTCTTCTAGAAATTTGCAGTGCGCACTTTTAAAAAAAAAATCCAGACCCAGCCCAGGTAAGTTAAAGCTGAGTGATCTTTCAAAAATGTTCGGTTCTCTCTCTCTCTCCCTTGTTTCTTTCAGCTCCTCGATTCCAAACAAGTCCTGACAAAGGTGTGTCGTGGTTTACAGCGTTACTCCACCCTTCCAATTATCTGACACTTGCTGGATTTAAAAAAAGATCTGCCTCCAGGAATCAAACTTTACAGGAGGCAGAAACCTTCTCCTACCACCTTGGGTAGATTAACCATTTATAGACCCATAGAGGGAGGGAGCAAAGGGGCAGCAAAGGGACACGCCCTTTTTTCATTTCTCCTTACCTCCCACAGCAAAGGAACTACCACGACTTGGTATTTTCCTTCTCTGGTGCCACGACATTCTCGAATCTGAGTGTGATGCATGGAGTGCTAAGGACACGGGAAGCCTGTGGTGGAGATGCTTGAGCCCTAGAAAAACTGCAAAGTGACAGGATTTCTATTAAAGACCTGTCATCCCTGTGTATGCCTCTGTCTTTCTCCCATTCTGATCTTCCTGATCTCAGCAGGTCAAACTATCAGAGGAAACAGTTGGTGAACTAATTCATAATAAGATATTAATGACTGAAAATTTGGTGAGGTAGGGGATCATTTTTAAAAAGAAATAACAAGGGGGACAGCCCTCTAGCACAGTGGTTAAATGTTGTACACAGGGTATTGGCTCCCACATGGTCAATTGAGGTAAGGGTCTCAACTCAACAACTTGAAAAACACCCTGGATGAGTGTGTATCTGTGCCTAGGATCTTGGCAGGATAAAGAAACAGAAGAAAAAGGATTGTGGTGTGACTGGACCCCACTGGGGGATGCTTTCTCTCTCTGGTGTGTACATGTGGCCTATGTGAAAAAAAATACAAAAACAAAAACAAAAACAAAAAAAGCAAAATAAAGGTAACACGATATAGCATTGGTGACTTAAAAGAATGACAGGTGGGAACCAGCAGTTAGCGTAATGGCTATGTTGCTGGACTCCCACGTAGTCGACCGCGGTTTGCGTCCCGGACCCAGTGGCTTGAAACTCACGCTGGGCGCGTGTGCATGCGTGCCCAAGATCCTGAGAGGAGAATGGATGAGAAGGGATTGTGGCGTGACCATCCCCCCTGGGGGGTGATTTCTCACTTTCTATCTCTCTGTCTCTCTCTGTCTGTCTGGCGAGCGCACACGCCCTATAGTGAAAAACCTCTCAAAAAAAAAAAAAAAAAAAGAATGACAGGTTAGTAATGAGATTTTTAGGCATTTATCTACCTAATAGTGGAAAGAGATGCTGTTGGGGAGGGGTAAGGACCTTCTTGGCCTTTAAATCAGATGACCACATAGTCTCCATATACCTAAGGACATGGGTTCCCAGATGCCCCATAACTCCAAGTACATCTCATGGAGCCTTTAGACTCCACTAGAGGGTCGATGTGTGTTAATCTAGGTAATTCTCATGAGTACCTGGAGTGCATCTGGCTTTCCAGGCTGCTGAAGACTAGCTTGAGGCTCCTGTGTTGGTAATGTGAGAAGTCTGAGCCTGGAGCCCACTCAGGTGGTCCTTTGGGGCCATGGCACATTCCCAGGACCGAGTGTGAGATCTGGATTCCCAGGTCTGAGGCACCATCCTGAGATCCTGGAGGTGAGCTGTGGGGTCTCTGCAGCACAGCAGTGATGCCAATCTGTAGTCAGCACGCTCCACAGAAGGTAGCGGAGCACCAAGGACACTTGTAGGGCTCTCGCTCCTAAGCTGCTCCTCCTCTGCATTGGGGTCACACATTTCAGAACCTTTCAGTGATCTAGATTTGATAGTTGCTTCTGGAACGTTCTTGCCTTCTCAAATAAATGCTTACTCACATGTCTGCTGATCTCACAGGAGGACACTGAAGAACCTAGAAGACAGAGAGTTTTGGGCATAAAAATGATAGACCCCTGAATCATTTATGAATTAAACAAAAATAAATTGACTCTAGTTTACAGCCAGACATTGAACTATGTGCTGAGAGTTCAGTGCTTAAATGCATACATCTTCCTCATCCTTATGAGGTTCACAATGTAGTAGAGGAAGACAGGCCTTGAACAATTTATATTAGTCAGCTAGGATTGCCATAACAAAATATCACAGACTGAGTGACTTAAACATCAATTTATTTTCTCACAGTTCTGAAGGCTAAAAGTCCAGGATTGAGATGCCTGCAGGTTGTACTTCTCTGCTTGGCTTGTAGATGGCCATCTTCTTACTGTCTTTCACAGGGTCTTTCTGTGGGTGCATGTCTTCTGTGTGTTCTCATCTCTTCTTATAAGGACACTAGTCAGATTAGATTAGGACCCACCCTGATGGCTGCATTTTAACATAATTGTGTCTTTAAAAGTACTATCTCTAAATACAGTCACATTCAGAGGTACTGAAGGTTAGAGCTTTACATGTGAATTTGTGTTTAGAGGAGGTATGCAATTCAGTCCATTACAAACTATTATGTTCAACTAGCTAATTAAAAATGTGATAATATTGTAAAGAAAGACTACTGGATGCCATCAGAGAGCATTAGAAGAGACACACTGTGGGGAAGGGGCCTTAGGGAAAGTCTGCTAATTAAGTGACACTTAAGATAGGTGAAGGTTAAATAGAGATTATAAAGGTGAAGGGAGGAATTGATAGTGTTCTAGAGTCTATACTGGGATACCCAGAAGGCTCTGAGGTGAAAGAGTCATGAGGGAGATGAGTCTGAGGAACAATTTTAAGGTCTATATGTTCATGGACATCAAATGAAGGGAGGATGGGGGCTGGCAGGTTGTGCAGTGGTTAAAGGCACTGGATTCCCACATGGCTGACCGTGGTTCAGGTCCTAACCTGGTGGCTTGCTTTCTCCTGTTCTCTTTCCCTTTCTCTCTCTCTATGGTCAAATTAAAAATAATAATAATAACAAATGGAATTCAATAAATAGATAATATTTTTTTTTTTTAGAAAATAAAGTGAAGGGAGGTTGGCCATGGAGGCGAGGCTAAAGAGGTAGGCAGGACAGATCTCACAAAGTCTCATCATCCATGATAGGGAATTACTTTTTGGTAGCTGGCAACCAAAAACTGATTTTATGGAACAATAAAGGTGACATGTTAATCCTGTTTTCTATGGCTACCAAGTCATGGTAGGTCCCTAGATATGGGAGGAAAAGAGAAATGAAAGTGGGGCACAGCCTTTTGCTGCCCCTGGTCATGGAAAGATGACATGTTAATCTAGTTTTTGCTGTCCAAAATTCAGTCACAGAAGGAGTTTTTAAATTATTACTTCAAAAGAACAAATAAACAAAAAGACTGGGACTGTTTTTTAAGGCCTATTATGTGCCAGATATTTACTATACATTACTTCACATAATCCCTACAGCAACTCTCAGGAGTGTGTGCTATTATATTGTCTTAATTTTATAGCTGAGAAGAGTGATGTTCTGAGAGATTGAGTAACCAGGCCAAAGGTCTTATGTTTTATAGGTGGCAGAGCCTGTATTCCATTTGACTCTTGAACCCTTGTTTTTTCACTATCTTGTATATTACTAAACTATGTCTATAGGTTCGAACTGCAAGAAAATAGACTGTGTCCAAACAGATCAAGCAGAGGGTAAATGACGAATGAAAACTAAAATAATCTGAATAGTGGGGATGTTTTCAGTTAATTGCACTATGGTGTTGGTATAATTTATTGATAGTTTAGATAGGAATCTGTTTAAAAGGACTTGGCAACCATAGACCAGTCAATGGTCCAACTGTAAGTGCTACATAAAACCAAACATGCTAAGCAACCTTTGGAATCAGCTTGGATGGCTTTTTCCTTTCCTTGGGGTCCTATAATATTAGTATTTTCCAGGTAAAACAGAAGTCAGTCACATAGGAGATCAACACCAATGTTAATTGAGGCTCCTCTAAACTAACTCAATAGCTAATAAGCCGTGTGTGTGTGTGTGCGCGCGCGCACACGTGCGTGTTCATGTTCCTACACATTTATACATGCATGTGTAAGTACTGTTTACAGAGCCCTGAAGGGGGTTCTTTGGGGAAGAAGAAAATTAAAAGAATTCAAGGACTTACATTCTAGATATTCATGGTACATAATTTACTGTACTCTGCAAAACCATGAATAAGATTTACCTTGGTACATGGAGTGAAAGAAACCTTATACTGATTTGTTATTCATATGTCAAGTTTTTACAATAGGTCTAGTACTTAGAGAGTCGTCATTTAAATGTTTTAAATGAATAGAAAACAACAAAACACTTGCTAAAATGAAGGAGAAGAGTTAACTTAAGGAAATGGAAATGACTAAGGTACCGGAAAGTGTGTCTTGTTTCTTGACTGCTGTGTTAATGAGTCACATTGACCAATTTTTGATTGACTAGAAATTAAAGTTCCTTAAAAGGCAACAAGAAAGATAGTCATACTTCCAAAATTATCTACTAACTTTTAAATGGGCGTGGAGAAAGGATGTCTGCTCACGTGTAGTGCAAATTGGCACCAAGTGACCAAATTCTTGTCACTCACTGAGCAACGTGAGTGCAGTAGATCTCTGTTTTAGGTCACAGATGGGTTCTGAAAGGTGATATGTTAATCCAGTTTTTGGTGACCAAAATTCACTATCTCATTAATATTCATAAATGCAGAGTTTTCTTTGTTTGGTTTATAGTTTGTTTGTTTTTAGAGAGATTTTTTACTATAGGGCAGGTCACATGCGCTCTTGGGAGAGCCAGAGAGAACCAGAGAGACAGAAAGCAAGAAATCATTCCCTGGAGGGATGGCCATGTTGTAATCCCTTCTCCTCCATTCTCCTCAGAATTTTGGGCTCATACACACACATGCCCAGCATGAGTTTTAAGTTACCAGGTCTAGTACTCTAACTGTGGTCAGTCATGTGGGAGTGCAGTGATGTAACTATTACACCATCTGCTGGTCCTGTCTTTGCTTGGTTTAAAGGGTAGATTTCTACCTAGTCTGTGACCCTTCTCCATAAAACAGCATCACAGGATAGTGATATGATATGTGCATGATGCTTTTATCTGGAGATTTATAGCTTTGGGACACATTTGCCGTTCATTTCTTTCTTCTTCTTTTTTTTTTTTTTTAAGACTTATTTATTTAAACTTATTTATTTACTTATTTTAATTTAACCAGAGAGGGACAGAGTGAGAAAGAGAGTTGGAAAGTGAGACAGCAAGCCTCCAGGTCCAGGATTCAGTCGGCCATGTGCGAGTCCAGCGCCCTTAACCACCATGATATCTGCAGGCCCTTTGTCAGTCATTTCTAAGAGACAATGAAGAGTGAAGTTCATTGAGAAAGAGGCAAGAGAAAATGCTTTTATATTTAGTGAGGTAATTTCAGTATTTACAATAGTTGAGTTAGCTCTTTCATTGAACAGTAAGTTCACTAATTTAAAAAATGAATTCCTACATATAAAAATAAAAATAATATAGTACTTATTTGTTATAGTTTGCTACTGCTGTTCAAAGCCCAGAACACCATCTCTCTCTCTGGCTTTCTTTGGTTAGCATGTGCTCCTGGGTAATAAAATCTACCTATTGGGGCCAGCAGATGGCGTAGCAGTTATGCCACTGAACTCCCACATGGCTGTGGGAGTCCTGGACCCAGTGACTTGAAAATCACATCAGATACATGTGTGTGCTTGCGTAAGATCCTGGGAGGAGAATGGAGGAGAAAGGATTGCAGCATGGCCATCTACCTAGGGGGGTGATTTTTCACTGTCCCTCTCACTGTTTCTGTCTCTCTCCCTGGCAAGTGCATACACCCTAAGACAAAAATATCTACCAAAAAAAGAAAAGACCTCCCTACAAACAGTTATGACAATAGCATATGTTACAGTTTAGGGGGTGATTTAGCTTTGAGAAGAATACAGCTGAGAAATAGTTTCAACTCTTGCCTTTAACATGTGGGCTTAAAGTCTCCGTCTGCTTTTCCTGCATATACTGCTTCTTGAATTGTCTCCAATTGTGTTCTTTGCTCTCATTTTAATAGTAACAAAACATCCTTTTTTTCTTTCTTCTATTCCCAACTTCATATCTATTTATTCATTTATCCATTCAAAACTCATACATATCTGTTGAATGAGTAAACCACTACTTGTTTAGGGTCTACCATGAGCGAGGCATTGTATATGTAGATATAGTTGAGAATGAGATATAAGGCTTGCCTCCAAGGAATTAGCAATGTGAAAAAAAAAGATGTATGGAAATATTCACCACTTACACAAATAATTACAACACAGGAAAGAATGTATAACCACAATAAAATTAAGACCTAAGGAAATCCACTTCTATCTGGGAGCATCAGTCAATGTATCATTAAAGAAGTGTCATCTGAGGAGGGCCTTGAACAGTGAATAGTGTCAGGAAGAAGCCAAGTGTGTCAGGACCAGCAGTTAGCGTAATACCTATGCTGCTAGACTCCAATGTAGTCGACTGTCGTCTGAGTCCCAGAACCGGTGGCTTAAACTCACGCCAGGCGTGCGTGCCTAAGATCCCGAGAGGAGAATGGAGGAGAAGGGATTGTGGCGTGGCCATTCCCCCTAGAGAGTGATTTCTCGCTTTCTGTCTCTCTGTCTCTCTCTGTCTTTCTGGCAAGTGCACGCACCCAATAGCAAAAACCTCTCCAAAAAAAAAAAAAAAAAAAAAGAAGTCAAGTTTGTCAACAGAATTTCAGGCACAGGAAAGAGCTGAGTTTGAGTGGAGAGCAGTGGAACATAAGGTGAGGTTGGGAGATGGGAGGTGCCATGGGGAATCTGAAATGCTCGTCCGAGGAGGGTCTGCATCATTCCATGGGGGAGAGGAGTTGTGGAAAGTTGGAAAACGAATGATAAAAGCTGGGTGAAGAAAGATTAATTTGGTGACAATGTAGAAAGTGGAGCAGAATAGAAAGATTCACTGACACTCAACAGTTGTCTAGTGAAGGGCTTGAGCTTTAACAAGGCAAAACAAAAAAGAAAAAGGAACCGAGAAGGGCAGTGGCACTGAGGATGGACAGAGGCGACTACATTTAATGATTGCTGTTACAATGAGAAAGATGGCAGAACTGTGGGGGATGATCAGATTTTCCCAAACCAATCACTGAACATAGGAACTTCCTTCTCTTTTCCTCTAGGTTACTTTTCTCAAAAGTCCACGTAACAGAGCTTGCATTCTGGTTGAGGATATAAAAACAACAGCAACCAAAAGAGTGTTCCCTATGGTTTGGGCTCTTCCCTGCTCCTTTTTTGTCCTGCATTCACTACCTAATGCAGCAGGAATGGGAGGTTTAAAAAAAACTACCATACGGCCCAGTAATTCCACTCCTGGGTTTTTACCCAAAGGATAGGAAAACAGTAAGAAAAACCACTTGCACATCGGGTTTATTGCCGTATTATTCACAATTGCTAAGACATGAAATCAACCCAAATATCCGAGAACAGGTGAGTGATATTGAAAAAATGTGGTACATATACACTATGGAATACTACTCAGACATTAAAAACAGTGAAACCCTGACATTTGATATAGGTATGGAAGAATTAATGCTAAGCAAAACAAGCCAGACTATGAAAGAGAGGCATTGTTATGTCCCCACTTAATATATACTGAATGTCTGCACTCTATAACAGAAACTGAAAGATTGGAAGATATAATAGCAGGGAGGGTAACTGTAGATACTAGAGACAGTATAGGAGGGGGTGGGTAATAGTGGGTGGTAGGGAGGGGATGGGGCAATAAAATTTTAACAGATACAAAAGTGAAAAGTTACCTGTTGACGATAATGTATGTGGTAATATCTCTGACTTGATTAATATGCACTGTATTCATGACAGGAAAAACCATGTTGTACACTGTAAAGATGCACAGTGATGGGGGCCGGCAGGTGGCGTGGTGGTTAAGAGCACTGGACTCCCACATGGCCAACTGTGATTTGAGTCCTGGACCTGGTGGCTTGCCTTCTCATATTCTCTCTCTCCCGCTCTTGTCAAATTAAAACAAATAAATGAATAAATAAGATTAAATAAAGTAATTCTTAAGAAAAAAGAAGATGTACAGTGATTAAATGTAAGTTTTAAAAATGTAAAAAAAATGCAAATAATTTTAAAAATAAATTTTTTTAAATGTTCAATTTTTTTGTCTTGAAGAATTTAGACATTAAGACAATAGTGGACCAGTAGGTGGCATAGTGATTAAGGCATTAGACCCCATGGGGCAGACTCCATGGTTCAAGTCTCAGACCTGGTGGCGTGCAAAACACTCTGGGCCTGTGTGCATATGTGGCCAAAATCCCAAAAGGAGAATGGAGAAAGAATTGTGTCATGGCCATCTCTCCTGGGGCCATCCCTCCTTTCCCTCTCTCTCCCTCTGTCTGTCTCTCTCTGGTGAGTAATCACTCTATAGCAAAAACAAAACTAAAAACCAACAAAAAGACAAGAGAACAATATTGGAATATATAACCTATAGGTGATATGTTTAATTAGTTTTAAACCATCATGAATCATTTTTAATATATGCCTATTAAATTTTCTGTACATTGTTTCTAATAATTTAACATTTATAAGTTAGTTTTACCAGAAGACAATAATGAATCAAAGAAAAATATCTGAAGTGTTAGTCTTAGCAGTTGCTCCCTTTCATAATTAGAGAGAAAATATCCCTTGGATTACAAATGATTCCCTAGTAATGGGAAGAAATGAAAATTCTCCTGTCAGGGTGAGAAGTCGTTTCCAGTCTCATGTTGACCTGCCCACCCTCGCAGAGTTAAGCCTCTCTAAGAATGGGGCAGGTGGCATCTGTACTTTATTTGCTCAGAAATGACATGAGAGGGACGTGAGAAGAGATGAAAAGTTCAATGTTGCTCACAGAAAAAGATGCACTCTCAAAAGATATTTTATATAAACAGACTAGTTCTTTGAAATTTGCATAAGGCTTGATCCCTATGAGGGAGCAAGGAAAAACAGTTCAACAAAACAGCAGGAAACGACTGACAGATGGTTTTATTACTGGGTTTCAATGGCTTTCAGGCCAAAGAGCTGAGAAATCTGCATCAGGTGATGAGCATTCTTTTGTGCTGTAGGCCATGATTCAGGGATGGGCTTGGTATTCACAAAACATGTCCACACAAGGACTATCTTCATGAACATGAAGGCTGCACCCTATTATCTGGTTTGTGGTTGCCATTATTTTCCCCAAGGGTAGATTTCTGGCACATAGTCTCATGCTGAGATTCAGGTTTCATTCCCTTATATATTCATTGACACACAGTCCACTGATTACAACACTCCTCTGTTTCTGAACTGTTGTCATGTCAGTGGTTCTCAATTTGTGTTTTGAGGACCCTGGTGTTTTAGCCATTTGTCAAAATCAGATGCAAATCAGATCATTTATATTCAGTAAGGTGCACCTTTTTTAGTGTTCTAGGATTTTTTTTTTTTTTTGAGAGGTTTTCGCTATAGGGCATGTGCACTCGCCAGACAGACAGAGAGACACAGAGAGATAGGAAGTGAGAAATCATCCCCCCCCCCCCAGGGGAGATGGTCACGCCGCAATCCCTTCTCCATTCTCCTCTCAGGATCTTGGGCACGCATGCACACGCACCCAGCGTGAGTTATAAGCCACCGGGTCCGGGACACGAACCGCGGTCGACTACGTGGGAGTCCAGCGACATAGCCATTATGCTAACTGCTGGTTCCCCTTAGTGTTCTAGGAGTTTTGACAGATGCATATAGTTGTGTAAACACTCCAACATTCAAAAGATAGAACAGTTCCATTACCTTCCCAAATTCCCTGTGTTCCTCTGTAGTCCCTGCCCATCTCCAGGTCCTGGAAATTACTGGTCTGTTTTCTGTCTCTATTGTTTTGCCTTTACCAGACTGTCACATAAACAGAATCATGCAGTATGTAGCCTTTAGCATATGGCCTATTTGACTTAGCATTTGAAATTCATCCATGCTGTATGTGTTGTTAGTTTATCTCTTTTTTTAATTACTAACACTCCAATGCTTGGATATAGAATTCTTTAATACATTCTTATGTTGATGGACATTTGAATTGTTTCCAATTTTTGTCAAATTTAAATAAAGTTGCTATAAATACTCATGTGCAGATTTTGAATGAACCTAAAAATACTTAGGAGTAAAATACTGACCTAGGTAAATGCATATTTAACAAAATTTTATTGCCAGAAGGGATATGTGTGCTTGCCCGAGAGAGAGAGAGAGAGAGAGAGAGAGAGAGAGAGAGAGAGAGAGAGCCCAGTGGAATGTAGTCATGCCACTGTCCTTTTCTCCATTTATCCAACCCATTAGGATTTTGAGTAAGCATGTACATGTGCCTAGCATATTTTTCAAGCTGCTGGGGCCAGAGTTTAAACCATGGTTGGCCACATGGGATCCAGTTCCCTATGCACAGTGCTTAACTGCTATGCTACTAGGCTGGCCCAATGCATGGTTAACTTTATAAGAAACTGGCAAACTGTTTTCCAAAGTGTTTGTACCATTTGGCCTTTTCTCCAGCAATGTATGTAAGTTCCAGGTATTCTACACCCTTGTTAGCTCTTAGTATTGTTATGTTTGCTGGATTTTAGCCATTCTAATAAGTATGGGATGACCTTTGGGAATATGCATGCCTTTTTATAAGTAAAAATATTTCTTGGAGAGGAGGTCAGATGGTGCAGAGGCAACACAATGCCCTGCGAAGCTGGCCATATATGGGAAGGCCCCGAGTTTGTGTTCTGAGGCCTCCCTGTGCACACTGGGTATATGCACACATACTCACAATCCAGGATGGGTGAAGCTAGGGGTGGATCACAGTGTGAGGACTGTTTGGGGGATGCCTCTCTCTCTTTCCTCTCTCATCTTCCTCTTTCTCTCATGGAAGAAAAAAATAGTGGTTAAGAGAGCTAAACCCTATATAGCCAGTAGCAGTTTGAATCCTGGCCATTATAACTTGAAAAATATGCCAGACACATGTGCATGTGTGCCCAATATCCTGACAAGACAGAGAAATGGAGGAGAAGGGATTGCAGTGTGTCCATGCCCCACTGGGGAGTGCGTTGTCATTCTTTCTACCTCTCCCTATGCATCACTGGCAAGTGCACATACCCTCTGGCAATTAAAAAGAAAGGAAAAAAATATATAGAAGAATTCCACATGAAGTAACTTACAGTTTTCTAATCAGTTGATTGAAAAGTTATACAGTGTCAGGGTACTACTTTGATTCTAATAACATTTAAATATATGTACTTGTGGAGCAATATTATTTATTATGTAGCAGTAAGGATACTTTCAATTTCAATAACCGAAAATACCAGCTTAAATGTAAGGAAGTTTATTTTTGTTTGTTTGTTATTTTAGAGATTTTTGTTATAGGGTATGTGTGCTTACTGGAGAGACAGAGAGAGACAGAGAGTGAGAGAAAGTGAGAAATGACCCCCAAGGGGGGTCGGCCACACTACAATTCCTTCTCTTCCATTCTCCTCTCAGGGTTTTCAGTACACACACACACATGTGCCCAGAGTGAGTTTCAAGCCACCGGGTCTGGGACTTGAACTGCAGTCAGCCTGTGAGAGTCCAGCACCTCAACCACTATACCACCTGTTGGCCCCTAGGAAGTTTATTCTTACCTACAAGGAATCCAGAAATAGTATGGTTCTATGGCTGTGTATTCAGGCTCTCAAACTTGACACTAAGGAGAGAGGATGTTTTCTGTCTCTATTTCCTCACTGTGGTGATACCTTGTGTTTCCAAAGGTTCACATCACATCTGGACATAACAATGTCCTGAAAAAGAAAAGGGCTGTCTCCAGAGAAAACAAGAAACCTGTCCCACAAGTGCCTGAACAGACTTTTATTCCATATTCTATTGGTCAAGAAATAGGCCACATTTTTTTTTTTTTTGCATCCATCATTAACAAGGGCAGTAGATGACATAGGGACAGAATGAGGAGACCAATATCATGACCACTATAACATATAACATCCTCTCAGTTTACAGATTACAGAGTCCGTATGCACAGACAGAGCCCCTGTAATAACTCTGCACGTACTGCCAACTTCTCCCAGACATTCTGGCAATTCTGGTCAATTCCTCTACAGAACACCAAAGTCCATTAATGACACTATTAATGATTTGTGTTCTTCTGTGGGGAAAACAAAATGAATGGTTTTTGAAGTAAATTCCCTTACTTATCCTTAAAATATATCCTAAAGGATTTATTTTAAATATCGCATCAAATAGAGCATATAGTACTTTCTTACTAGTTAATTCTGCTACGAAAAAAAATCAAATCAAGTCAAATCAAAACAAAACACAAGAGAGATCTACCCATGGAACAAGTCTCAAATGAGATCATAGAGATTATAATTGGGTGCTATCACTACCGAGCATTTCTGCCTCAAGAGTAGTAATTAAAGGGGTCAGAACACATCTTTTTGGAATAGCATCCCGATAACAGGCAAATCCCACTGTGTTTATTCCCAGTCAAAAAGTGGGAATTCTATTATAGAAAAACTAAGTCAAAAAAGAAGAAATCTCATTAGTAGAGGATTAACATTGGAATGTTTTTTTCTATTGTATTGTGAAGAAAATAAAGGAAAAATACAATAATCCTTTGTTTACGTCTATTGGTATCCTAAAATTTCCACACAATTGCTTTATATAAAACTGAGCCCACCCACAGTGCTGCTTTCTGGACCTCCCTGGATTATAAGTGTGGACAAAGGAAAAGAGACAACTGACAGAGAGAAAGAACCAGAGAGCCCTCCTCCAGACCAGTAGGAGGAAGACATGGCATCATTCCAGACCACCTTTTGATCCGGAAGTGTGCTATTCAGCCACTTAGCTCCCAGCGTGAGTCTGCCCAACCCAGTCATGGATGAATCTATGGACTTTATATGTGTGGCAATGGTCTCACACACCAGGCCCCTCAGGCCCCTCTTAGAAGGTTGCCCCACTCTCCAGTGTGCTGTGCAGGTTGCACAGGATCTGCTTCCTGGATCACATATACACTCACTTCCTGCCCTCCTGGACAGACTTGTCAGCTGCATTCAGGTGTGGAGGGCTACCCCGTCCCCAGAAATTACAGGGAGATACACAAGTCCTTATTGGATCTCAAAGGCATAGCTGGCTTTTGGCACTTCTTGGACCTTTGCAGGACTGTGTCCAGGTCCTGAAGGCCACCCCAGTCCCAGGAGTAAAAGGCAGACCCAATAGACTCCATAGGGCACATAGACTTTACCAAACAAAACTCACCTCCTGCCTCTCTGGATCACCTTCTCCAGGTCACGTGCAGGTCTTGAGGGCCACCAGGCTCCTGGGCATTTCGTGCAGGCTGCATAACACTTCCATCGTGGGTCTCACAGGTAAGTTTGTCTCTGGTCCCTTCCAGGTCACCTTGATAAGGCTGCACTTGTGGCTGAGGGCTGCTCTGCCCCCCAGGCATTACAGAATTTACTCCGTGAACACTGAAGTGAACACTCCACCAGATGCCTAAAAATTATGGCAGAGACAAAAAAAAAAGAAAAAAAAAAAAAAAAAAAAAAAAAAAAAAAAAAAGGAAATATCTATTCCCCTAAAGCAACATAATAACTCCTCACTGATAATAGAGAAAACATAAGAAATCACAGAAATAGAATTCAGAATGTTCATTGTAATGAAGCTCAGTGAGCTATAAGAGAAAACAGAAACATTATTCCCAGAGATGACAAAATAATTCTATGACATGAATGAGGAATTCTACTTAGAGATAAACATTTTTTTTTCCGAAAGATTTTTGCTATAGGGAGTGTGCACTTGCAGGAGAGACAGACAGAAAGCGAGAACCCTTTCCCCTGGAGGAGATGGCCACACTGCAATCACTTCTTCTCCATTCTCCTCTCAGGATTTTGGGCACACACACACACACTCCTGGTGCGAGTTTTAAGTTACCAAGTCCAGGACTCAAACCCCAGTCGACTAGGTGGGAGTTCAGTGATATAACCATTATGCCATCTACTGGTCCTGAGATACACGTCTTAAAAAAGAATTAAGCTGAACTTTTTGAGATGAAGAATGCAACACAAGAAATTTAAAAGAAAAAGAAAAAACTCTGTCAAAAGTATCGACAGGCCATACAGAGGAATCTCTGATCTTGAAGACAAAACATTCAATTTGGTCCAAATCACTAAAAAGAAAGAAAACAAAGTAACCAAGAAAAATGAAGACAACATAGATGAAACCTGGGACACCATAAAGTAAATAACATCCTCATAATGGGTATGCCAGAAGTTAAAGAGAAGAGTAAGTCATAGAGTATCTATTTTATGAAGTACCACAAAAACTTTCCAAGTTTAAAGTGAGATCCAGATATTCAGATCCAGGAAATACAAAGGATACCAAATATTGTAGATTCAACATAAGAAGATCCTTTCCAAAGCAAATCATAGCCAAAATGCGAAAGTCAAAGACAAAGATAATATTACAAAAATGGTAAGACAGACATGTCAAGTTACTTATAAAGAAAATCTCATCAGACAAAACCTAAGAATTTTCAGAAGAAACCATATAGACAAGAAGGAAATAGGAAAACATATTAAAAATTCTGAAAGAAAAACACTTTCAGCCAAGAATAGTATACTTGGCAAAGCTACCCTTTAAATTAGAAGGAGAAATAAAATTCCCAGATAGAGGGCCAGGAGGTGAGTGATGGTTAAGGTACTGGACTCCGATGTGGCCAACTGCAGTTCAAGTCCTGGACCTAGTGGCTAGAAAATCACGCTGGGCATGTATGTGGACATGCCAGAATCCCAGAGGAGAATGGAGGAGAAGGGACTGCAACATGGGCATATCTCATGGGGAGCTAAAAGCTTTCTCCCTAAAAACTAAAACAAGACAAAATTGTCCACTCTCTCCACTCCTTTTCAACCTAGTTTTGGAATCCCAGTCAACATGATCAGAGAGAGTGAAATAAAAGACATTCGAATAGGAAAGGAAGAAGTTAATTTTTTTCTCCATTAGTGACATTCTTCACAGAAATAGAGAAAGCAATAATAAAATTTGTTGGGAATTATGAAAGATCCTGTTATCACCAAGGCAATATTGTGCAAAAGGAATAAAGTTGAAAGCACCTCACTACCCAACCTCAAAACACACTACAGAGCTGTGATAATCAAAACAGTATGGGACCAGCACCTAAACAGACACATGGACCAATGGAACAGAATAGAGAATCCAGAAATAAATGCCAAAACACAGGACCTACTGATTTTTAAAAAGAGGTATAAGACAACCCATTTGAGAAAAGAGAATCTTTTCCAAAAATGGTGCTGGAAAACCTGAATACCCATCCGCAGAAAAATGAAACTAGACCTCCTCCCTTTGGCCATGCCTCCGATGGACTCATTTTTGTATCTGCAGGGCCTGGGCTGCATCAGGCTCACTGTAAGCACTAATTAAAAGTGGAATAAGAAGAGAACTGAGGAAAGGAAGAACAGGAAAGAAGTATGAGAAAAAAATATTTTAGATTTTTTTTTTCCCAAACCAAAAGGCATAGAACAAACCTAGAGCCCTCCAAAGAAGCACTGGAGCATTTTCCCATCTCATTCCACTTCCCTTCCAGCATTTTCTTAATTGCATCTAGTTTGGGTTAACCTCAGTGTTTTGTGGGTGTGATGAGAGAAAGGACTTATGGGTTCATTTCTTCTTTTCAGTCATCTCTGCAGACATCAGCAGCTGGTTTTTTCCCACTATAGAGTAGGACTCTGCATAACAGTAGGCAAAGATAAAAACCATGATCAGATTCCTTGTTCCTCACCTCATAGTTCCTGAAATGAGGCTCTGAAATGCAGGTCCATGATTGAGGATCATTTGTGTTCCCCATGGGAAACAATTTCCTATTTTGTGATTGGTATTAATAAGTAAAGTTACAAGCTCTTGCTTGCTCTTCTGGTCGTGAAGATTTTAAGGTCTTGTAACTTAGTGTATGTTTTCTTTTTGGGATTCTGTTGCCAACTTCTACTAAATTTGATGCTCTAATCTCTGAGTGATGACATGTCGTAACTGTAACCCCAAGACATTTTCAGGCAAAGGCAAGACACAGGCACTCCTTGATTTTATTTGTGGGAGGTACATTATAGCCCACAGGGAAAGGTGTACAAAATATTCCACCATTGTAAGGGGTCTGGTAAAACCACTCTGACATCTAGTAGTTTTGAAGGGTATTTAGATCCATGAAAAGAGCATTTTTCCAGAGATACCGTTTTTGTCAACACTTGTTCTAAAAGGAGGCTTAGAGGACTGCTGTGATTTTTCTCAGTGGAAGAACCTGCTGTTCCTCAGGCAGCTGTCCTCACATGTTGAGCATCTGTCTGTATACCCCAGCTTCTTGGACTCCCTGGGAGAGGTTTTTCTATTGGAATGGAGAGTTTTACTGAAACCTAAATGGGCAAGAGTTTATGAAGGAACTCCCTCAGTCAGCACTGGAGGCCATTTGCAAAAACCAACCCCAGTCCCTTCCTGCTGAAATACATGGCCGAGAGAGTTGAGACATATTCTTTCTTTTTTTTTCTTTTTGCAATCTTTTAAACAAAACAGTATAACTACTCATGGAAATACATTATTTACCCTGTATAAACTCTATTAAGAATTTTCTGCAGATTACTAATGATTACAAATATTGAAATTACCACATAGTTTGTTGCTGTCAGGCATGACGTTCATAAGGAAATTCAGCAACATTATACATGAGGTCCTAGTACAAGCCCATACAACTCAAAGAGCTGTCCTAAAAATTGGAATTTAAAGGCGAGAATCATTTTCATATGGAACACATTTTTTTGTTTTTATAGTATTGGAGGGTGCATGTGCAAGCATGAAAAAGAGGAAGAGAGAACACTGTCATCTTTTCTCTCCACCCTGTCAGGATCCTAGGCATGTACCAACATGCCCAGCATGTTTATTAAAGTGTTGGGACTGGGATTCAAACTGCAGTTAGTGACATGGGATCCAGCTCCCTCTACATAGTCCTTAACTGCTGTGCTATGAGGATGGCCCCATTCTTTACTTTTTCTTTATTATTATTATTTTTTAAAAGAATTGTTTATTTAACTTTATTTGTTCATTTTAATTTGAGCAGAGAGGGACAGAGTGAGAGAGAGAGAGAGAGAAAGCTACCAGTTCTGGGACTTGAACCACGGTCAACAATGTGGGAGTCCAGTGCCCTTAACCACTGTACCACCTGCTGGCCCCTCTTCTTATTTACTTTTTATTTATTTATTTGTTAATTTATTTATTTAATTTGCCAGAGGGCAGGCATGCTCTCCAGAAAGCAACAGAGAGACATGGAGAGAAGCAAGAGGGACAGAGAGGAAGCACACCCCAGTAGGGCATGATCATTCAACAATTCCTTCTCCACCATTCTCCATCCTATTGGGATTTTGGGCCCACAAATGCATGCGCTTGGCATATCTCTCGAGTCACTAGTTCAAGGATTTGAACTATGCAGTCGACCATGTGGGATCTGGCTCCCTTAACCACGAGGTCATGTGACTGGCCCTTTTTCTTTTCTTCTTTTTAAAAATTTATTTATCTATTTTTTCTATGAACGAGAGACAGAGATAAAGAGATAAAGATAGAGGAGAGAAAGAGCATCCCAAATAGAGTCCCAGTGTCTGCAATCTATCCCAGCTTTCAGCTAGCTCAGGATTTTGGGCAAGCATGTGTCTGGCATACTATGGGAGTCTCTGAATTTGAGCTGGTAATCCTCCCATGTGGGATTGCCTCATGGAACATCACGTTTTACTACTGTATCATTGTCTGACCCCTAAAAATCCATTCTTAATAAAGCAAATGACATCTAACAAACGGCATAGTATTTATGACCATATGAAACTTTTTGATTTTTTTGCTCTGGGGTGCATGTGTTCACCAAAGAGACATAGTGAGGCAGAGACAGAAAGCAAGAACTCACCCCTCCAGGGGGGATAGCCACATCGCAGTCCCTTCTCTGTTCTCCTCTTGGGAATTTGGACACACACAC
The DNA here is from genome assembly GCA_026018925.1 of Tupaia tana. Classification (NCBI taxonomy): domain Eukaryota; kingdom Metazoa; phylum Chordata; class Mammalia; order Scandentia; family Tupaiidae; genus Tupaia; species Tupaia tana. Next base: position 13,255,026 of record JAKSZU010000010.1, read on the forward strand.
ACACACACACACACACACACACACACACACATGATCGGGCATGAGTTTCAAGCCTCCAGGTCTGAGACTCAAACTGCAATTGGCCATCTGGGAGTCCAGTGACCATTATCCATCTGCTGGTCCCACCATAAGAATTTTTAATTGAAAATTTAAATTTATGTAAATAGATAGGTACCCCTGAGAGGTACCTCCACACCAGCCAATTTGGACTAGTTCATACCAGTTCTGACAGGCTTATACCAGTTCTGACTGGTTTATATCAGGCCTGACCAGTTCAGACTGGCTCACATTAGCTTATACCAGTTCAGACTGGTTTATATCAGTTCAGGCCAGTTCTGACTGGTTCTGGCCAGTTCAGACTGGCTTATAACGTTATGACCAAATCTGACCGGTTTATACCAGTTCAGACCAGCTTATACCAGTTCTGGCCAACTGACCAGTTCAGACTGGGTTATGCCAGTTTAGACTGGTTCTGACTGGTTCAAACTGGGTCTGACTGGTGTAGACCAGTTCATATGGGTTTTCTCAGTTCAAGCTGATTCTGACCAGTTCAGACTGTTCTTGACTGGTTTAGACTGGTTCTAACCAGTTCTCTCTGGTTCAAACCAGTTCAGACTGGTCCTGACTGGTTTCAGTTGGTTCAAACCAGTTCTGTGTTGTTCAGACTGGTTCAGATGACACAAAAATGAAGTTAAACAGTTAAATGTAGATCCAGAACCCAAATTTGCCGTACAATATCTTTCGCCATCTAAAACAGAAGGTTGCCTACATTTCCCCTGCATTATTTTTACTAACCAGTCACTGGTAACATATTATGTTCCTGCAATAAAAATCTCAGTTTCCTAAGGACTCAGACTACTTCATGGATAGTTACTATAATAGAGCTTCCTTTCCTATAACCCACACAGGCCCTCTCTATGGAGATGGGTGCCCACAATGCTATCAATATTTTCTATTTAGTAACAGAATGGACTAGAACAGCTGTTACTAATATTCATGTGCAGATATTTGTATGAACAGGAGTTTTTTTGGTTAATAGTCAAAAGCATAATTGTTGGATCATATAGTAAGAGTATATTCCATTTAGTAAGAAACTGCCAAACTGCCTTTCAAATAGGTTATAACAATTTTTGTTACCACCAGCAAGAAATGGAAGTTCCTGGTGGCTCCATATACATATTAATATTTGGTTTTGTTTTGGATTTTGACTATTCTAATAGATGCATAATGGTCACGACCAGTTCAAACAAGTCTAAACTGGTCATAATAAGACAGAACTGGTTGGAAATGGTTTAAACCAGTCAGGTGCAGTCTGAAATGGTCTAAACCACTCAGGACCAGTCAGAACTGGAGAGAAGTGGTCAAAAACAGTCTTAACTTGTTTAAATCAGAAAACTGGTTTAAACAGATCAGCAACAAATTGTACCAATCTGAACCAGTATAAACAAGAGAGAACCAGTTTGAACCGGCCAGAACCAGTCTGAACCAGTGTGATCCAATCAGAACCAGTCTGAACTGGAGACAACTGTTCTGATGAACTGGTCTGAGCCAGTTTTTACCAGTCCAAACTGGTCTTAACCGGAGAGAACCAATATAAACGGGCCTAATAGGGAGAGAGCCAGCCTGAACCGTTTTTGGACCTGTCTGAACCGGCCAGAACCATTTTGAGCTGATCTGAACCAGTTTGAACTGGTTTGAACCAGCCTGAACTGGTCTGAACCTTTTTGAACTGGTCTGAACCAGTTTGAACCAGTTTGAACCAGCCTGAACTGACCTGAACTGGTTTGAACCAGTGTGATCTGGTCTGAACTGATCAGAACTGGTCTGAAGTGGTCTGAACAGTTTTGAACTGTCTGAACCGGTCTGAACTGGCCTGAGCTGTTCCAAACCAGTCTGAACCCAAGAGAACCAGTTCGAACCAGTCTGAACTGTTTTGAACCTGTTGGAACCATTTTGAACCAGTTGGAGCCAGTCTGAACCAGTCAGAACTGGTTTGAGCCGTTTCAAGCTGGTCTGATCTGGTCTGGACCAGTCTGAACCAGTCTGAACCGGTCAGAACCAGTTTCAACTGGTCTGATCAGGTTTGAACTGGCCTGAGCCGGGCTGAACCAGTCTGAACTGGTCCGAAGTGGTTTGAACCAGTCTGAAGTGGTTTGAACCAGTCTGAACCAGTCTGAACCGGAAAGAACTGTTCTGGTGAACCAGTCAGAACCAGTTCAAACCTGTCTGAACTTGTCTGAACCTGTCCAAACCAGCATGATCTGGTCGGAGCCAGTGAGGCCCGTTCTGAATCTGAGAGAACCATTCTGATGAACTGGCCTGGACCAGTCGAAACCAGCTCAAACCAGTCTGAACTGGTCTGAACCTGTCAGAACCAGAGAGAACCAGACTTAGCTGGTCTGAACCAGTCAGAATCGGAGAGAGGCGGTCTGAACTGGTCTGAACTGGTCTGTACCACTCTTCACTGCTCTGAATTGGTTTGAACTGGTCTGAACCTGTCTGAACTGGAGAGAACCAGCCTGAACCCAACTGAACCAGAGAGAACCAATCTGAACCAGTCTTAGCCAGTCTGAACCAGACAGAACCAGTCTGAACTGGTCTGAACTGGTCGGAACCGGTTGGAACCAGAGAGAAACCATCTTAACTGGTCTGAACCAGTCAGAACTGGTCTGAACAGGAGAGAACTGGTCTAAACTAGCCTGTTCCACTTTTGACTGGTCTGAACCAAGAATTGATCTGAACTGGTCTTAACTGGTTTAAGCCGGTCTGAATTGGTTTGATTCAGAGAGAACCATTCTGAATCGGTCTGAACCAGAGAGAACCAGTCTGAACCTTTCCGAACCAGTCTGAACTGGAGAGAATGGCCTGAATTGATCTTAACCTGTCTGAACAGGTATGAACCCATTTGAACTGGTCTGAACCAGTCTGAGCCAGAGAGAACCAGACTGAACTGAACCCATCTGAACCAGAGAGAATCAATCTGAATCGGTCTGAACCTCTCTGAACTCATTTGAACTGGTCTGAATTATAGAGAACCAGTTTTGAACTGGTTTGAACTAGCCTGAAACTGTTTGAACCAGTCCTAACTGGTCTGAGCCGGAGAGAACCAGTCTGAACTAGTGTGAACCTGTGATAATTGGTCTAAACTGGTGTTAACCAGTCTCAGCTGGTCTGAACCTATTTGAACCAGTGTGAACCATAACCAGTGCTGAACCTGTCTGAACCAGTCTGAACCAGCCTGAACTGGCCTGAACTGGATAGAACTGGTCTTAACCAATCTTAACTGGTCCAAACCAATCTGAACCAGGGAAAACCAGGTTGAACCAGCCTGAAGTGGTCCATACCAGTCTGAACCAGTCTGAACCACTCTGAACTGTAAAGTACCGATTTCAACAAGTCCAAACAGGTCTGAACTGGTTAGACCTGGAGAGAAGCAGTTCAAACTTGAAACACATATTGAGTGTAATGTGCGTGCTTATCCAAAGCCCTGAGAAGAGAATGAAGAAGGGATTGTAGGTGACCAATCCCCCCTTGGGATTGATTTCTCTCTTTTCATCCTCTTTCTGTTTCCTCCAAGAGCATGTGCCCTCAACAAACAAAAAATAAATAATAATGAGACTATGAATACAACCTTTTGTTTGAACACCTATTTTAAATCCGTTGGAGTGTATACCAAGCAGTTAAGTTGCTGGGACATGGGATCAGCAGATGCCATAATGGTAACATTGCTAACTCCCACATAGTCAACTTTGGTTCGAGTCCCAGACCCAGTGGATTAAAACTCACACCAGGCACATGTGCTTATGTGCCCAAAATCCCGAGAGGAGAATGGAGGAGAAGGGTGGCCATTTCTCCTGGTGGGTGATTTATTGCTTTCTGTCTCTCTGTCTTTCTCTGTCTCTCTGGCGAGTACATGCACCCTGTAGTGAAAATCTCTCTCTAAAAAAAAATAATAATAATTGCTGGGACTTATAGTAATTGTGTACTTAACTTTTTGAAAAGCTACAATCCAGTTTCTATAGCAGCTGGACCATTTTTCATTCCCAGAAATAATGTATGAGGGTTCTAATCTCTCCACATTCTTACCAACACTTATTATTATATGTCTTTTTTACTATAGCCATCATAGTGAGTGTGAAGTGATACAAGTGGAATGAGTACATAGCTCTTTTTTGGGTGGATCTGATGTTTCACAAATCCTGCTAACTCTCTGGAGGGGCCCTGCATTCCATCACCAGTTTTTAAATTTGTGCAATTCTGTGTCTTAGAACTCTACCTTTCAGAAAGCAGCTAGTGGTATTTATAAGAGAACAGATTGAACTTGGCCTCAGGGTGGGAAAGCCTGTTGTATCTCAAAGACCTTTTCAGCTACACCTGAACCCACAGGTCATGATGTGCCATCAGATAACAATGTATTAACAAAAGAACAATAATCTTATATACTAGTTATTTTTAAATAAGACTTATGATCTGGTAGATGGAAATCTCTAAATAATAACAAAGATGGGTGATAGAGGAAGAAAAGATAATTCAGGCTACTTTGAGAGCTCCTGCAAGCTTCATGCAGAGGAGTATGATAAAGGAGAAAATATGAATTAACAAATATGAGGAGTTCACATTCTTTCCTTATAGTAACTCAAATTTTAGTAATGTACTGCTTTGTTGTAACTTTTACAGACATACTGTTTGACTGATAGGTAATTATCATCATTCTAAGTATACAAATAAAAATTAAAATGCTTAACAATAGTTGTATTTTCTTAGAGTTCAAATGACTCCTCATAATCTTATTGTTTTAATATTTCCATGAAGAAAAAAATTCATTAAGCCTAGGGTAAACATGAATCAAAACCTTTCTAATGGTTGATTTAGTAAAGATAGCATTACGATGAGACTGTCTAGTGGTAATTTCTATATTATCTGGTTTAAAATGTTAGTGAGCCCATCTTCTGACAACTTCGAGTTGCCTTGCATGTTATTTTTGACTTTGGATTTCATCAGTTCTACTTACGGATTGTGTTTATGTGACAAGATTTTGGTTGTTCTAGAACATATTTGAATGTACCTGCTTTCTTTTCTTCCAACATGTAATCAACACTTCCTGACATGGTTTATTCAAAAACTAAAATGTGGGTTTATCTTCTATCCAGTGCTCATAGTTACACACTAATTAATTTACTCTGAGGCCAAAATGTAGTCATAAGGTTTTTCTTTTGAGCCTCAAGTATTTACTAAAAATCGCCACTATCTGCTTCTTCTTTCTTAACTAAGGCAGGTGAGAACAGTTGTCTTCCTTTCCTGTCACAATGTTAGTCATTTCTGAGCTGCTGCCCTGAGGAATGCAGAGGGAGAAGCAGGAGAAGAAATCTGCTGTTCCTGACCCTCTCTACGTTGAATACGATCAATATGCATATATTAAGTGTATAATGATGACTGTGCCAGGAGCAGGAACTTGCGCAACTTATCCTGACTCTTGTGCTGATTCAGAGCATGACTCAGCAATCCTCATTGTCGGGGCTGAGGGTAGAATGGCCCATGGCAGGTCTTTCCTGAGATATGGTAATAGAATCTTTCACTAGAATGTGGACCCATCTTCCAGCTGCCAAGAACAAGTAAAAGATAAGCTACTTCTGAAATTTTAGTCCTGGAAAGCAACATCTCTTACCCAAGTAACTGACCCTCCATCCTTATTTTGATGTTACTTAACTTATGCCATTGACTAATAACATAAAAGGAAATTTGTATCCTCTCTAGGTAATAGGTCTAGTTAGACAAAAATCAATCAGCCATGGAAAAAAATAATCAATATGAAACTATATGAAGCTACCAAATCAAACACCAACTTAAATGAAAACTAAATAAAAATTTCATTCAACTGTAGTGGTGGATACATGTCATACATATGTCAAATTCCATAGACTGTACAGCATAAAAAGTAAACCCCAGTGTAAATTGTGGACTTTAGTAAAATAAATGAAATACCAATTTTTGGCTTATCAGTTATAACAAGTGTGCCAGACTAATGATGTAAAATATTAATAATAGGGAAAACTATGTGTTGTATGATGGAGAGGAAAGAATACATGGGAATTCTTTATATTTTCTGCCCAGTTTTTCTGTAAATCTAAAGATACTCTGAAAAATAAAGTTTATTAAATAAAAAAAAAGGGGACCAGCAGATGGTGTAATGGTTACATCACTGAACTCCCACATGGCTGACTATAGTAAAAGTGTTGGACTGGAGACTTGAAATTCACGCGGGCTGCGTGTGCGTACATGCCCAAAATCCTAAGAGGAGAATGGAGAAGGGATTGCAGCATGGCCATCCTTGTCTCTCTGTCTCTCCTGTGAGCACATGCACCCTACAGCAAAATCTCTCTCAAGGGGCCAGCAGATGGCATGGTGGTTAAGGTGCTAGATTCCCACATGGCTGACTACATTTTTGAGTCCTGGACCTTTTGGCTTACTTTCTCACTTTCTCTCTTTCTCTCTGTCTCTTGTGAGCATATGTGGCCTATAGCAAACTTAAAAAAAAAATACTTGATAAAATAAACAATTTTTAAAAAATCTCTCTTAAAAAATAAATAAATAAGGAAAGAAAAGATGCAACAAACATATATATTGTAGCTAACAAATAATAGAAAAGCTTTTTGCTCCTTCAAAATTCTTGAATTAAAAAAAGAAGTACACTATGAAACATTTTGCAATTTCTAAAATAGAAGAATAACACACATATACAAAGATATATCAATCATAAATACGCAGCTCAGTGAATAATCACAAAGTGAATACAGCCATGCAACCACACCTAGGAGGAGAAATAAACCATTATTAGCACCTCAGAAACCCAAATTTGGGGAAAATTTTAACATCATAAATTAATTTGTCTGCTTTTGAAATTAGTAAAACAGGATCATACACTTTTTATGCTGTACAGTCTATGTAATCTTTTGTGCTTGGCTTCTTTATTTCCACTTTATGTTTATGAGATTCATCTATGCTGTATGTAATTTATTTTTACTGCTATATAGTTTCCCATTGTATGCATACATTATTACATTTTGTTTATTGATTCTATGTTGATGGTATCTGAGCTGTTTTGGACTTTGTTATGAAAAATGCTGCTACCAATGTTCTTGAATGTCTTTTATTGAACAGATGCACAAAATTTCCACTGGCAATATACCCAAAGTTATATCTGCTGGGTAACAGGATGTGTGTGTGTGTGTGTGTGTGTGTGTGTGTGTGTGTGTTTAGCTTGAGTAAATAATGCCAGATTTTTCACAGTAATTGTCCCCATTTACATTCCCACTAGCCGTGTGTAAATGTTCCAGTGTTTGACATCCATACTAACACTGGTGTGGTCAGTATTTTCATTTTTGCCATTTTGGTAAGTGTGTTCTGGTATCTCTAGTGATTTTAATTTGAATTTCCCTGATTGCTAGTGATGTTCTCTATCTTTTGATATATTTATTGGCAATTTCGATATTCTTGTTTGTGAAGTGCCTATTCAAATCTCTTGGCCATTTTCATTTGAAATTGTCTTTTTAAAATGTATTTTTTATCAGCCATTTATGTTGTAAATACTCCTCCCAACCTGTGGCATTTATTTTTTTTAATTTAAAAAATATTTTTTAGTTTGTTCTTTGTTTTTCATTTTCTTTTTTTATTTCATTTTCTTTTATACATTCAATCACATTATTTAGCTTACAAAGTGAATATTTCAATATGTGAACATTTCTCCCTAGTCCAGTTGATTAAACTATAAAATAGCTTCAAGAGATAATATCACATTTCTTTGTCCCATTAATGCTTTGCCTCCATATTTTTCTTCTAAATGTCCTTCCATTGGCCCTACTCTTCCACACACACTATATCTGGTATTTACACCCATTTATTGTGTTTTTGTATCCTTTAGTCAATCAGTTTCAGTCACAGAGTGCGGACACTCGGTATATATTAAGTGGGGACATGCAATGTCTTTCCTTCATAGCCTGGCTTGCTTCATTCAGCAGTAGATCTTCCAAATTCTTCCACTTTCTGGCAAAAGCCAGAGGGTTTTTTTTATGGTTTTTTTTTTTTTTTTATTTTTTTATTTTTTTTTTTATGGCTGAATAGTATTCCATAGAGTATATGTGCCACAGTTTTTCAATCCATTCATCTGTTCAGGGACATTTGGGTTGGTTCCATGTCTTAGCAATTGTGAATAGTGCTGCAATAAACATCGATGTGTGAGCACTTTTCCGATGAAGAATTCTTCTGTCCTTTGGGTAGATACCAAGGAGTGGGATTGCTGGATCACATGGTAGTTCTATTTGTAGATTTTTGAGGAATCTCCAAATTGTTCTCCACAATGGCTGGACTAATTTACATTCCCACCAGCAGTGTAAGAGAGTTTTCCTTTCACCACACCCCCACCAACACTGATCTTTTTTTTTTTTTTTTTTAATCTTAGACATTCTGACTGGGGTTAGGTGGTATCTCATTGTTGTGTTGATCTGCATTTCCCTTACAATGGGGAATGTTGAGCATTTTTTCATATACCTTTTGGCTATTCGTATGGAATCCTTAGAGAGTTTTTTTTTTTTTTTTTTTTTTTTTTTTTTTTTTTTTTTTTTTTTTTACCTCATTCTCCCATCTTTTAATAGGGTTGATCATCTTTTTCCAAATAGCTGCTTGAGTTCCTTGTGTATTCTAGTTATCAGTCCATTATCTGATGCATAATTTACAAAAATATTTTCCCATTCTGAGGGCTGTTGATTCACACTAATTACTGTGTCTTTTGCCATGCAGAAACTTCTTAGTCTGACGTAGTCCCACTTGTCTATTTTGGGGATTATCGACTGTGCTTTGGGGTCTTATGTAAGAAGTCTTTCCCTACCCCAATGTCTCCCAGAGTTTCCCCAGTGTTTTCTAGGATCAGTTTTATAGTTTGAGGTCTTATATTTAGATCTTTGATCCACCTCAACTTGATTTTCATCAAAGGTGAGAAGTAGGGGTTCAGATTCATCTTTCTGCAGATGGAAATCCAGTTTTTCCAGCACCATTTGCTGAAGAGGTTTTCCTTTTTCTTCTGGATTGACCGGTACCCCTTGTCAAAAATCAGTTGACTGTATGTTTGAGAGTTTATTTCTGAAGACTCTATTCTGTTCCATTGGTCCACATGTCTGTTTCTGTGCCAATACCATGCTGTTTTGACTACCACAGCTTGGTAGTATATTTTTGGGTCGGGGAGTGAGATGGCCCCCACTCCACTCTTCTTGTGCAGAATTGCTTTGGCATTATGGGGTCTTTTATGAGTCCAGACGAATTTTATGATGGTCTCTTCTAGATCTGTGAAGAATGTGTCTGGTACTTTGATTAGCATTGCATTAAATAGGTAGATTAATTTGGGTAGAATTGCCATTTTGACTATATTAATTCTTCCAATCTGGGAACATGTGATGTCCTTCCACTTTTTTGTATCATTTTCAATTTCTTTTTTTAGCTTCTCATAGTTTTTCTTGTAGAGGTCTTTAACTTCTTTGGTTAGATTTATTCCTAAATATCTTATACTTTTTGTGGCTATGGTAAATGGAATAACTTTTTTCAGTTCTATCTTAGTCTGCCTATTGTTCGTATATAGAAATGCTATAGATTTCTGTATATTGATTTCGTATCCTGCAACTTTACTGTATTCATGTATTACTTCCAGAAATTTTTTCATGGAAACCATTGGGTCTTCTATGTATACAATCATGTCATCTGTGAATAAAGAGAGTTTCATCTCTTCTTTTCCTATTTGAATGTGTGGCATTTATTTTTGATTTCTTAAATTTTCTTGATAAACAGAATTCTTAATTTTAGTGCAATCCACTTAATTAGTCTTTTCCTTAATGGTCAGTGTATTTTGTGTCCTATTTAAGATATTCTTCCATTTTCTGGGACCAACAGTTAGCGTAATGGGTATGTCGTTGGACTCCCATGTAGTCAACCGCGGTTCCAGTCCCGGACCCAGTGGCTTAAACTCATGCCGGGTGCGTGTACATGCATGCCCAAGATCCTGAGAGGAGAACAGAGGAGAAGGGATTGCAGTGTGGCCATCCCCTCAGGGTGTGATTTCTCACTTTCTGTCTCTCTATCTCTCTCTGTCTTTCTGGCGAGTGCATGCACCCTAAAACAAAACCCTCTCCAAAAATAAAAATAAAAAGATATTCTTCCATTTTCCAAAGTCATAAGTCATAAAGATACTTTCTTCTATAAGTCACCTACCTTGTCAGTTTAAAAAAATTTCACCTTTGGATCAAAATCTTCTTGGAACTGATTTTTGCATGTGGTGTGAGGTAGTGATCAAGCTTCATTTTTCTCCTATTGCTATCTAATTGACCTAGCACTAGGATCAGAAAGATAATTCTTTCCCCCTATTTCTCTGCAGTGCCACTATTATCATAAATAAAGGTTCTACATATGTATGGCTATGTTCTGAACTGTTTATTCTGTTGGTATTCATGTAGCCTTGCTCCATTTCCACACTAACTAGATATCAAGATAAAGCAAATTGTATCTCTTTGTTCTTTTCTCAATATATCTTGTCTGATCTTGGTCTTTGCATTTATAACTAAACTTCAGAATCATAATCTGTTCATCTTTCTTTTACACACAAACATACATGCATGCATATGAATGTGATAATATATTGGAATTGCAAGTAATCCATATATCAATTTGAAGGAAACTAACATCTTTAAAATATAAAGTCTTCCAATTCATGAACCTGGTCTTTGACTCCACTTATGAAAGTTCATGATTTCTGAGCATAATGTTTTATAGTTTTATGCATTGCATAGTTTATATGTTTTATAAATATATAGTCTATATGTTTGAATGTTTGTATTTATATGCTTATATATATTATCAACACATAGTTTATGCGTTTCATAGTTTTATGTATAGAAGGTGTCTTTTTAATAATTATTTATTTTATTTTATTTATTCATTCATTGATTTTTTTAAAATTTGACCAGAGAGAGACAGAGGGTGAGAGTGAGAGAGAGAGAAAGTGAGAAAGGAAGCCACCAGATTCAGGACTCGAACCCTGGTCGGCCATGTGGGAGTGTCCAGCGTCTTAACCACCACACCACCTGCTGGTCCCATGTATAGAAGTTTTATATCTTTCCTAGGTATTTGATATTTTTACTGCTACAATCTCTTTTAAAATTTCATTTTCTACTAGAAGTTTAATAGATTTACTATACCTTGTATGTAGTACTTGCTATAATCATATATTAATTTGAGTAACTTACCTGTAGATTGTTTTGGATTTTCATATACTCAACCATTATTCTGTAAATAAATTTTTTTTTCCTTTTTAAGCATTTATATACCTTTTTTTCTTGACTTATTACCAAGTGATAACAGTGGGTATTTTTAGTACTCTAAATTTTAAAGGAAAAAATTTCAACATTTCATCATTATATTTATTGCAGGATTTTTAAAATTAAATTCTTTATTAGATGAAGTTTTTTAAACTACTAACTTGCTTTTTTCCCCCCCTCTTTCTCCTTTCTTTTTTTTTTTTTGATTTTTGTGTGTGTGGTTTTTTTTTTTTTTTTTTTTTTTTTTTTTTTTTTTTTGCTATAGGGTGCATGTGTTTGCCAGAGAAACAGAGAGAGAGAATAAGAAATCACCCCCTTGGGGGAAAGGCTACACCACAATCTATTTCCCTCCATCCTCCATTCTCCTCCCAGGTGTGTATGTACTGCATACACACCTGGCATGATTTTCAAGTTGCCAGATTTGAGACTGAAATCGTGGTCTGCCATGTGACAATCCAGCACCTTAACCACCATGCCATCTGCTGGCCCCGTAATTTGCCTTTCTTAAATTAAGATGAATGAATGTTGTACTTTATCAATATTTATTAACCATTTATTTGGATGGTCATGTAATTTTTACTTTTTTGGGACCAGCAGTTGGCATAATGGCTATGTCGCTAGACTCCCATGTAGACGAACACATTTCAAGTCCTGGACCCAGTGGCTTGGACCCAGTGGCTTAAACTCATGCTGGGTGTGTATTCATGTGTGCCCAAGATCCCGAGAGGAGAATGGAGGAGAGAGAATTGTGGTGTGGCCGTTTCCCCCCTGGGGGTGATTTCTCACTTTCTGTCTCTCTGTCTCTCTCTCTTTCTGGCGAGTGCACGTGCCCTATAGCAAAAATCTCTTCCCCCCCAAAAAAAAGTTTTTAATTTTTAAAATTCCATTAATAGGTTAATATGTTATATTGACTATCAAATACTAAATCTGCCTTGAACTCCTGAAATAAAACCAGTTTGGTTGTTCTTTTTATACATTTTGAGATTAGATTCTTTTGTTTGCTTAAGTGTTAAAGAACATTAGGATTCTAATTCCTTAAGTTCTAAATTGATAGAATGCAAAAATAGACTGTGGACTTAAGGATTTGTTTGTGGTATGTTGAGCAAAACCAGAACTCACTGAGCTACAGTAAGGAAGAAAAGTTTTCCAGGAAATTTTTCCAGGAAAATTTTCCAAGAGGGTTCTGAATTCTTCTTGTTTAAGACTAAGGCTAACCATCAAGTTTTCTAATAATTTCAACTATGATCTGGGAACAAAAACCTTAGGAAGAGGAATACTATTCCTAGTTTTTGTTAGTATATCAGATTCACTTTATAGTAATAAAGCCCTACAAGTGAGACAAGCAATTAATAAAAATACAAATTAAATTTGTGATTATGTTAGTCCTTGAATGTGAAGCATTACTTGCAGAATGAAACTTGACTCAAGCTGAAGTGTTAATCTAGTCACTTGACAGGATGAGACCACCTAGGAAAGCTGCACATAGGTCCCAAAATGCATGCCACATTCATTGAGCCTTTCTATTTGTGTCTGAATAATGAGATTTCCAAATCTCTTTGCTTCTACACCTCTAAATCAATGTGGAGGGATTACCAGGGTGAACATGGAAAAAGTAACACAGAGCCATACCATCAGATGAGGCCTGCCCAAGACTGTCTTGGAAATTGGCTATCTGCACCCTCAGAAATCAGTCATGCCAGTCAACACCTAGAAACACACTAGACTCATCTATTTTTATCAAGAACAAGTGATAGATAAGTTACTCTGAACCTCAGGGGATTTCTGAGAGGAAGATGAGTCAATATTTAGTCATTTATTTTCCAAAGTTTGAGCAGCTACCTTGTTCAATCATTAGTGGCCAATAGCTAGGATCTCTCTTCTTGAGGATGACTGCCATGAAGCATGGCTGAGCAGGACATGTTTCCTGTATATTTCCCATTTCTTTTTACTCCAATTCTTCGCAATATCCTCATGTACAGTGACTCCAGGAGGTAGAGATGTATTCTTTATTCATAGAACATGCACTATATGATAGAAAAGTACAATTAAGATTGTGTTTGTTTTTTAAATCTACATTCGGAAAGAAGTGCTCCTTTAATATTAATGTAAGAGGGGTTAGGAGAGGAATGATTGACCTCTCCATGATTGCTGTAAAGTCTTAAGAGGGTTTAAAAACCAGAGTTCCAAAGCATCATACAGTGGGATGCTTGTAATAGCAGACTATGTACTTCTGTAGATGGTCAAGCATGGGAATATCATGATACTCTTTGCAAAATGCCCTGAAATAAGGCCATATTTAATCTTGTCATATAAACTAGGAGCAAAATATGAGTAGGAAAGGCGACCAGACTACATTTTTATGAATCTTAACCAAAAGAAAAACAAAATAAATATATAAAACAAATATTTGTTGAATATTTAATAAACAGTGAAAATGAATCAGTTTACTGACCTTTCCTTTTATTATGAATTTGCAACCTATTTATTCTGTTATCTATTGTCATCCACTAGAAGATACTATAATTTTAAGATCATACAGAAAAAATTTAGACCTGAACATTCTACTTTTTATTTTAATTTCTTCTGTAAGTTTACAAAGGATCAACCATACCTGTTGCTAAGGTTTGAATGTGTCCCTAAAAATTCATGTGTTGAAATTTGGGTGCCAGCAGGTGGCATGGTGGTTAAGATGCTGGACTCCTCACATGGCCGACAGCAATTCAAGTCCCAGACGTGGAGGCTTGAAACTCACACCAGGTGTGTGTGCATGTATGCCTAAAATCCCAGGAGGAGAATGGAGGAGAAGGGATTGCAGTATGGGATGGCCATACTGCAAACAAAAAGAAACAACAAAGAAAAAGAAAAAAAAGAAATTTGGTTTGGTTGTGACAGGATTAAGAGGATGAAAACAATATAACTACGGTTTTGAAAAGTGACACATTTGGGAGGTGATTAAGATAAGATAAGGCCATCAGGTGGACCCCCATGATTGAATCCTCATGAGTTTATAAGGAAAGGGAATGAAACAGAGACCCAGAGACTCAGATTTGGACACATAAAAGCTCTTGCCATGTGATATTTCACATTGCTTCAGGACTCTGCAGAAAGCCCTCACCACGAAGAAAACCCTAACCAGACCCTGACCTTGAACTTCTGAAACCATAAGCCAAGTAAATCTTTATTCTTTATAAATTACCTAGTGTGGCATTCAGTGGTTAGTGACAGAAATACTTATAGAACACCGTTGTCTATTGGAGCATGATTTGAGAAAGTTTGGCTAAATGGAAGAGCTGAAAAAACTTCTGCCATCAAGCAGTGCTCTCGCATTCTGCCTGCCCACGCACCTCCCTCATCTTGCTTTTAGCTAGCCATCACCACTGCCTTTACCACCTTCCCCACCATTATGTTGAGTGTCATTATATGCCAAATTCCATGTTAACCACATTACCTGCAACATCACATTTAATGAAGCAGCTTTTATTACCCCATTGTATATATGAAGCAACATTTAGTGAGATTACCATTTATAAGGGCAGAATTGAGATTAAATCTAGGCATGACTGACTCCATTGTCCATTCTTTTAGTGGCCATCTTATACTTTTTTCTTTATGACCCAGCAAGGATGGAAAATACCGAGCCATGGCATTTTATATACCTGTCAATCACCCCTTACGCAGTTGTTTAAAAACTTCTCAACCAGAAATCTATTATATATCCAAGGAAAATTTGTGTCCTGTCACAGGTTTATATACTTGTGTAATACATTTTATAGAGTTAGCTTTACCAATTGTTTAAAAAAAAGATGTTGATTGAAAAGTAAGAAAAAATATTATATCAGGTTATTATGAAGATAATAAAATACAGGTCAAAAACCACATTTTTTCCCCATGAAGTCTTCCTTGACTCAACTTCTTTTAATTCCCTTACACTTTTCCTGTACCATTAGCACATTAATGTTCCAACTGAACCTCCCCAAATCTGCTAAGCCTTGTGCCAGTGCTAGGGATGTAGAAACGAAAGAAACAGTCACTATTCTCAAATAGCTCATGGTAAAATATGTATTATGATACTTACACCATACTATGGAATAGGAAAGGCATCTAACTATAGCTAGAAGAGTTGGGATAGGGAGAGAATAAAAGGAGAGTGGGCCACCATGAAGCAAGTGAAGAGGAACAGGGGTTTTGACCCTTGATCCTAGGTTTGAGGTGCAAATAGAAATCAGATGGAGAGGGTCAAAGACACAGATCAGCATGTTTGTGAGAGAAAGAGAGAGAGAGAGAGAGAGAGAGAGAGAGAACATGTATGCACATGACTATTTTCTAAGCAGAAGGAACTTGCAAGGGAAAGAGCCTAGCCTGTTCTGGGAACTGCAAGTACATAATTCAGTAAAGCAGGTGTGCAGGGTGAGTACCAGGGTGTGGTGCAAGATGAAGCTGGAAATACATTTATGAATGATTTGGTGAGGAGTTTGGATTTTTCCTGCAGAGGATTTTGGAGTTATTGGAAAGTTTCAAGATTTTTTAAAAAAGAATTATTACTTATTTAATTGTATTTATTATTTTATTATTATTATTTTTAATATGCTATAGAACACATATGCTCACCAGAGAGAGAGAGAGAAAGTGAGAAAGAAAGCCACCAGGTTCGGGACTTAAACCGCGGTTGGCCATGTGGGAGTCCAGTGCCTTAACCACCATGCCACTTGTCAGTCCTGGTTTTTTTTTTTTTTTTTTTTTTTTTGGAGAGGTTTTCGCTATAGGGCGTGTGCGCTCGCCAGACAGAGAGAGACACAGAGACAGAAAGCGAGAAATCACCCCCCAGGGGGGATGGTCACGTCACAATCCCTTCTCCTCCATTCTCCTCTTGGGATCTTGGGCACGCACGCACACGCGCCCGGTGTGAGTTTTTTAAGCCACGGGGTCCGGGACGTGAACCGCGGTCGACTACGTGGGAGTTCAGCAACATAGCCATTACGCTAACTGCTGGTTCCCTCAGTCCTGGTTTTAAGATCTCTGAAAGACCATTCTGGCAGCAAGGTAGAAAGCAGCTGGGCATGTAAAATGGGATATGTAGGGAAAATGGGTTCAAGTCTAGATTTGAGAGTCCAGTCAGGAGGCTATGGCAGACCTGAGCCCAGGCAGTGGTAGTGATGTTGAAGAGGAGTAATGAGAGATGGGACACTAAAGAAAATAAAGAAATAAATGGAGCAAATAAAACAGTTATTTCACTTATTCAGAGAAATAAAATTTATTTAATTTCTTATGTTACCCCTGACAAGATTCATATTTCTCTACCTTTTTCAGAAGTTGTACTACTGGTATATAGCCCAGTTAGCTGAATTAATAAATTTATTCTTCTTTTAAAAACTATTTTCTATTTTTATGTTTTAAAAATTTGCTGCAGGGTACATGCACTCACTGGGAAGAGGAGAGAGAGAGAAAGTGAGAAACGACCCCTCATAGTGAATGGCCACATTGTGATCCCTTCTCTTCCACTTCTCCTTCCTTTTGGGATTTTAAGCATGCACACAATGCACATGCACCTGGCATGTATTTTAAGCCTCTGGATCCAGGGCCCGAACAGCAAAGTCAGCAATATGGGATCCAGTCGTCTTAACCACTACACCATGGGCTGGCCCCAAATTAGCATTCTCTGTATGCTGCCCAGCTTATGTTTACTTCACACTGGACTCTCTGGCTTGTTTTCCTGAAGCTGAAGCTATGGGTTGATTGCCATGAACTGGACTTCACTCTATTCCCTGATGCATACACCACATATTATGCTACCCCTGATAAAAGGACTGTATATAGGGGAGAAAAGATAAAACCATTATGTCTGTTAAAACCGATCCCACTGTGAAAAAAGGCACCACCACCAAAGATGGCCAGTGCCATAACCTCAAAAGGGAGCACACCTTTAGTGTCTATTTCTATGATAGTGAGAATATTCTTTCTTGGTTCAGTGACAGAACAATATAAAGCAATAAAAAGAAACAGTAAGAAGACATATAGATGAAAGTTTTATAGATTTGAGAAATAGCTTTCCCTATAGAGAGGCTGCTCAATATTTATGTCTAAATGTCAACAATATTCTCCCCTGGAGATTTTTTAAATTGTTATAATATATACACAAAATAAAACTTACCATTTGAACCATTTTTTTAAAAATACTTTTTATTCACAATAGATAGTGCGTGCACATGCATGAGAGAGAGAGAGACAGACAGACAGACAGAAAGATAAAGAAAGAGAGGTACTTGACAGGGTCTTGTATGCCACAGTCCCCTTTCCCTAGTCTTCCTGTTCATCAGGACCTCAGCCATATGCACATGTCTGGTGTGTTTCAGATAGACCAGACTGGGGATCTGAACCTGTGGTCAGCCATGTGGCTCCAGCACTGCAATTCAGAATAGCATCAACTGTGCCCCCATGGCTGGGCCCCACATTAACCATTTTTAAGTATATAGTTCTGTGGCATTAAGTACATTTAAATTGCTATGCAACCATCCCTAGCATCCATTTCCAGAACTTTGCTCTCTATTCAGTAAACAGTAACTCTCCATCCCTCTCTCTTCTGAGGACCTAGTAATCACTTCTTCTGACTTTGTGAATTGGGTTACTCTAGGTACCTCACACAAGTGGAATCATATAATATTTGTCTTTCTGTATCTGGCATATTTCATTTAGAATGACATTTTTAAGATTCATCTGTGTTGTAGTGTGTAACAGAACTTCAACCTCTTTAAGGTCAAATAATGTTCTATGGTGTGTATGTACTGCATATTGTTCATCCCTTCTTCTGCTGCTGGGCCTCTGTTTTTTTTTTTTGGAGAGGTTTTTTTGCTATAGGGCGCGTGCGCTCGCCAGACAGACAGAGGGAGACAGAGAGATAGAAAGCAGGAAATCACCCCCCAGGGGGGATGGCCACGCCGCAATCCCTTCTCCTCCATTCTCCTCTCGGGATCTTGGGCACGCATGCACACGCGCCCGGCGTGAGTTTAAGCCGCCGGGTCCGGGATTCAAACCGCGGTTGACTACGTGGGAGTCCAGCGACATAGCCATTACGCTAACTGCTGGTCCCAGGGCCTCTGGTTTTTTACTGCCTTTCGATTATTGTGAGAAAAGCAGGTGTGCAAACATTTGAGTTCCTGTTTTAATCCTTTCAGAAGTGGAATTGCTGGACAATTTGGTAATTCTGTGTTCAAGTTTTTAAGGAATCACCTTACTATTTCCCACAGTGGCTATACCATTTTACAATCCCAAGAGATTTTTTTTTAGATAGAGTTTTCCCTGGGGGGGCTTACCAAACTCATTCTTTTTATTTCTTTATACTTTTTAGTACAGTCCTCCTGACTAGCTGGTTTTACAAGTGTGGACCACTGTGCCTGGCTTTTTAGAGTAGACTGGAAATCTAACCTTGGCCTCCTATGTGGCCTCAAGCTGCGGAGTAGCACAGTGAAACTGCAGGCACTGCTATGGCAGGGCCTAAACTCATTCTTTATTCACTACATCACCTTATTTATTAGGCTTTTTGGTTGCAGTGACCGTATTAACCTTTTCATCACCTATTTTGGTTTAAATAAGGGTAAATTCAGTGTGTAGGCTTTCTCAGTACTTTGAAGGGGACTATGCAAGTTCTGCTTGCTGTTAATATTCCCTTTCCCCTTCCCTGCACTGCTGCACTGTCATTCGTTCTTCTTACCTTGTTGGGATTATCGCCTTTTGAACTACCAATTAAAAATATAATCCATTCATTCTTAAATATCATTCATTTGAAACACTTATTGAGTATCGAATATTAACAAAGAGAAGGGCATGAGATGCAGGAGATGATGGTAGAAGTAGACAGGGTAACTAGGAGTAGGCCCTGGGCTTGGGGTGGGGGGAAGGGTGGCAACTCAGATGTGGGAGGGCTGCTAAGAGGAAAGCGAGGACAC
Organism: Tupaia tana; assembly: GCA_026018925.1. NCBI lineage: Eukaryota > Metazoa > Chordata > Mammalia > Scandentia > Tupaiidae > Tupaia > Tupaia tana. Next base: position 13,274,320 of record JAKSZU010000010.1, read on the forward strand.
TGAAGAAAAAATCCTCCATGGGCCAATTTTTCCCAGGGCTAGCCCCAATCAAATCTATGTGGTAAATACAGGTGTCCAATGTGTAAAGTCTTAAAAATATATGTTTACTTTTCCATCTACAGCACCTAGCACATCTTCCACAGTATTAACATAATGGTTCTTCTTCCGTTAGTGAGAGAGCATGTGGGAGGGGGAGAGAGAGAGGTTTTTGATAGGGTCTTGTCACATTCTTCCTGCTTTGGATTCTTAGCAGCTGGAATACAGGCACATACCACTGCACTTGTGTTAGGCTGGGCTGGAACTGAACCTGGGTTTCCTATGCAGCCAGGGTCTTCATGTATTGGTGCCTTCATATGGTGGCACCTTCCTGCTGTGCCACTGTAGCTGGGCCCATAGTGGTTATTTCTATAGAGAGTTTTACCTGTACCTTCATGTAACTCTAGTGGAAAATTGCAATTTCAAGTGTACCAAAATGTACCAAAACTGAAATTACAGAAACTCAAGAGCTAGAAAAAGATCACCTTTCTTTCCACAATTCACAGAAGAGAAAACTGAGACCCTAGAATCTAAACAAACCTGCCTAAGTCCCAGAGCTAACTAGTTGCTAGTAGTTGGGTCAGTTTGGAGCTCAGTCCTATTTCCTGCTGCAGCGGTATTTCCATCATAATGAATCAGAGAAAAATGTTGTAAATACCAAGTGTCATTTGTATTCACTAAAACTTGTATTCAAACAAAAATCCCCAAAGACTTTTCCATTTTCCTCAATTTAAACCGACAACCCATGATTAACTCATGTTTGGTGCAGATTTAAACAACCTCACCTTCACAGTGTGTGACCATAGCTCATTTCCTCTCAATTCACTACACACAACAGCAAAACTCAACAAAGACGAGGTTTGGAACTCAAACGAAAACCCAGGTAAGGTCGGTCTGTGGCTTTATGGCCTTACCCATTCCAAATTTCACCTGTTGTAAAACACGGCTTATCTAATTGACAAGGTATAATCAGGTCCGGCCTGGTTATTATATTATTCCATCATCCTAGGAAAGTACTCACATATCTGTAATGCATGCTTCCATCTTTAATCACAAAATCTTGAACTTCCATAATCTTTGAATGCATCAAAGGCTTTGAGCACATCAAGTATGCATCTCTCATTAAGGAAGAAATCAGGATTTTTGTCAGAATTTAGCTCTAATTAAGTGTACCCAGGATTTGTGGTGCCTGGTCTGCTGCTTGGACTGCAAAGCCCAGGTTAAATCTGCAGAATAACTTGCAGTATGGAGCAAATGAGCCTAGCCATCAGTAATTTGTTATGGAAAATACGGTTTCAGAACATGAGCTTTTGTTTGGTTTAAGGGTCAGAAACTCCTAGTAAAGGCAGCTCCCTTCTCCCCTTTCCTTTCCCCTTGCCTCTCCATTTTCCCAGTTCTCCTTCTACATAATTCTTGGCAGACAATGTTTGAACAGTCATGAGAACCGACCTCAGTTATGAACATAGTGGTCCAGGAAAGCTTCCTGTAATCTCAGCCTCAAAAGTTGATGATAGGAAAGTGAAGAGTTTCTAAGACTCACCTTGAGAGCTGTTAATTAGTATGCAAATGCTTAATTTTAGCCTTGTAAGTACTCTCATTAGTCCACATAATTCTTACCTGTAGTTTTTCAAACTTGTGATAACATGCTAGTTTTCACTCATCGAATCAAGTCACTTCAGGTTCCGGCTCGTTGTGCCTACTGTTTGAGATATCTGAAATTTCTTTTTCTGAAGTGCATTCTCTCCCTACATGTGTTTTGGGGGCTTACTTGTATTTTAAGCATAGAAGAATTCTATCTAGATTGACAGGAGCAGTAAGACTGATTTCCCACTGTAAAAATGGAAAGTGTTCTTCGCAGACAGGGTGGTATTAGTGGGTAAATGTGCGTGATTGATTCACTCTGAAAACCAGTGATTGAAAATAAATTGCTATCTCTGTAGCAATTATGGGAATGAAACAAAGTCACTTTACATCTCTTCTAAACCTGTGGAAAATAGGTCTTGAGTGCAAATAACGAGTACTGGTAAAACTTTTTTTTTAATAAAGAGAAACATCTTGCCAAAGATTTAGACTCACTCTTTTCAGGGTAGCTTAGTTGCACAAGCTTTATGCTAATTACTGTCATATTAAAGATTTGGCAGCTTTACAAAAATCCTAAACTTGTACATGCAGGTTCAAAAACTTTCTTTCAATGGCCTAGAGTTAGGATAGAAAGCATTCTAGACAATGTCAATCTGTTGTAATGCCCCCCCCCCTTTTTTTTTTAGGAATTTGATTAGCAAATATGGACATAATTAGTTGCTTGCCTTTCATATTCTCAACCTGTGTTCTTTGGTTTCATGGGATGCTGTCTGCTAAATGACAGGCAGGCTTTCAGAACTCTGAAAGACCATCTCTGGTGGTTGATATCCCTGAACATTGTGTAAATTCCCCCTCACAGCAGACTTTCAAGAACACAGAGGCTGCATTTTCAATATCAAGCATTCATAGATGGGTATAGATTCACAAACTGTAAAATAGCACAAGCAAGAGAGTAAACAGCACAGCAGAGACAGACTTCACCATGTTCTCATGTACCTAGGAGTGCTGGGAAAATGTTGTTTAAGTAACTCTTTACTTACAAAAAAATGGTAAAAGAAAGATTTGACAGTGATAGTAATAAAATGACAATTTGACTCAGGTAGATACTATTTTTAAAAATAATTATAGTTGAATTTATTATTATTATTATTTTAAATTTAGTATAGGGTATGTGCACGAGAGAGAGAGAGAAAGAGAGAGAGAGAGAGAGATAAGTGAGAATACAAGCCACCAGGTCTGAGGTTTAAACCATGGTAGGTCATGCGGGAGTCCAGCATCTTTAACCACCACACCACCTTCTGGCCCCCAGAGGCAGATACTATGTCAAGTGGAAAATAACTGAGATAACGTGGGTACTTGATAGATGGTATAATAATAACCAGAGAGGCACAAATGAGAGACTTTGGGAGGTGGGAGAGTTTGGAAGTTTGAGGTAAGTTTGTGTTGTGAAGAAAAAGTATTATCTGTCTTAATCTTATGCATAAAGTCTAAATAGTTGGGTGGGTGAAGTCTTTAAGGACCAAATCAGGGGGAATGCAGTTGTATTCTAAGCTTCTTTTCCAAGTTCCTATCTGTGGGAAAGATACATTTTCATTAACAACAACAAAAACTCATTTACCAGTTGAGAGTCACCAACATTACCATTAAATTTCACAGTTTTTTTGGTAGCCACAGAGCTGGATTGGGGTGAATAGCTGGGTAATGCTGATGTCAGTGACATGTGGTATAGTTTAGACAAAGCGTTGGGGGCCATGGACACTAGGTACAGTGCAAAGGTGGATGGGACAGGATCAAGGAAGAGGTGCCATTGCTGAAGCCACCTCCACCATCTTTAATCATGCCCCACCAAATGATCCTCACTGGGGATTCAGGCCTCGTGGTCAGAGGCTATGTAATCAATGGGTTTGATTCAAATGTAAGGTACTTTGCTTTCTGCAGTGGAGATGTAGTGTTTTCTCCTGATAGGTGGGGGTTTGGGAGAAAAGGGATTAAGCTCTCAGAACCTGAATTGGGCCATACAATTTATGGGTAGGCTAAATTCACAAATTTTCTTCTACTGCTATACTTTATTTTCAAAGTATGCCAAAGCATCCTAGAACCTGACAGAATGGTTTCTTCTTATTTTCCTGAAACCATTAGATACCCTGGCTCTCCCCTCTGAAAAACATCACCAGAAAGAAAGCTTTTATATCCTCGAGACTCAACAGTAGTAAGAGGCAAGGGTAGAAAACTAAGTTGACTTGTTTGTCGGTACTTCAAACGGATTTCAATACTGTGAAATTATCTTGGGGTTGTTATCTTTCAAATTTCAAGGTGGTTAAAGATGATTATAAGACATGTTTTCTTGCTTAAGAATTTGCTGACATCTAAAGCCTTTTTTTTCTTCCCAATAAATGTAAGGGTGCTATTTCCGAGTTAACAAAGGATCTAAGAAGGCTATATAGCCATGAGCAATACTTTCATTCCCATTACCCTTCCACAATCTGACTCTTGTGCTACTACCACCCTGCCATACATACACACACACACACACACACACACCTTACCTCCTCCCTCACAGTTATTAATCTAACCTGAATCACTCTATTCTTCTCCAAGAGAACACACCCAATAATAGCAGTGAATCACAGCCGCTCTTGCTTCTTTAGTCTCTAATGGTCTTGATGAAATGCCAGATGTGGTAGAATAAAAGGACAAGAACTTCAGAGGTAGAGAGTTCTTTAAGTACTTGTTCAAAACATTATCCTGAATATTAGTTATTAGATAAATTTTCTAGTTGCCTGGTTATGAAAAGGTTATATCACACTAATAATTCTGATCCTCCTATACCTCCCATGTTCCAAGTAACCGTCCTACTCAGGTAAAGAGACTGAGTATGAAGCAAGCCTAATGCTAAGCCAAGGGTTCTTTTATCTTGGGGTTGAAAATAAAATCCGTCACTTAATTCAGCTAGAGGATATTAAACAGGGGCTGGCAGGTGGTGTGGTGGTTAAGGTGCTGAACTCTCACATGGCTGACCACTGTTTGAGTCCCAGATCTGGTGGTTTGCTTTCTCACTTTCTCTTTCTCTCTGTCTCTCTCTGGAAAAATTAAAAAATAATAATAACAATGTCTTCAAGAGTTTTTATAAGTATAGCAATTACACTTTATGGAGTACTATATGAAATCTTTAGATAACAGAGAAAAAAATAGAAATAGATTGTCAATTACTCTCAAAGGGGAATTCATTAAATGACAGAGCACTAAAATATCTCTTTACCATGGATACATCTATAAGATGCAACTTGAATTTAGGTCAAGAGAAATCTAGAGAAGAGTTTTTGAAGGTTATTTTCAACTTATGTACAAATGCTTTAAGAAATACTAAAATTCACTTAAGAGGATTTAGCAGATTTTCATGTTACAAATATGTATTAAATTTTGTTTGTTTAATTTGTCCTAATGGACCTTACAGATCAACTTAATTATGTGGATTTTACATAATTCCCAACCCAAGTGGATTTTAATCCTATTTCAATAGTATATATTTATATCTTTAATTTTTTAAACCCCTATTTATTAGCTATATCTACACAGCCCCCAAATTTTTATCAATACAGAAAAGTATATGTAATGAAAAATAGGTTATCCTGAGATTATTGCGAAGACTTTAAAAATAACGTTAATGCTGAGAATTTAAAATATAAATAAACTGACTGAAATGAAAATTGTAATCATAGCTAAAAAGTGTGTTTATTGAGGAGGGGGAGAAAGAAAGACATACAAAGAAGGGCAATATTCACTATTCTTTCCTTATCATTAAAAAAGAGTTAAAAAAAAAACCCAAAAAACTCATAAAGAAGTTAGGTCTATGTCATCAAAATACCAGCAATAATCACAGACAAGAATGGAAGAAACATTTTACCACTCCTTGATGAATAATAAAAGTGGCCAATGGTAGCCTTAGGGAAAGAAGAAATTTATTTATTTATTTATTTATTTTTTTGGAGAGGTTTTTCGCTATAGGGCGCGTGCGCTCGCCAGACAGACAGAGAGAGACATAGAGACAGAAAGCGAGAAATCACCCCCCAGGGGGGATGGTCACACCGCAATCCCTTCTCGTCCATTCTCCTCTCGGGATCTTGGGCACGCACGCACACGCGCCTGGCGTGAGTTTTAAGCCACCGGGTCCGGGACGCGAATCGCGGTCGACTACGTGGGATTCCAGCGACATAGCCATTACGCTAACTGCTGGTTCCCGGGAAAGAAGAAATTTAAAAACTCACAT
>JAKSZU010000010.1:14555203-14562703 GCA_026018925.1 Tupaia tana
TATGCAGTAATTGGCTAATAATAGTTACTCAAGCATGATGAGAATGGAAGAAACTTATCTTGATCTATTTTTAGGAAGATCACATAATATGGTGGGGAGAACATGGACCTTGGACTTAGAATGTCATGGGTTACTTTTCCAACACTGTCCCATCCTGTGTGTGAGCTAATCAAGCTATTTGACCTAAAATGTGATTCGCTCTCTGCAATCTGGAGAGATTAATACCTACCTAATCTGCACTGTTGTGAAAACTAATGTAACACATACTTACTTGGTTCAGATCATGTACTCAATAAACTGATTCTATATTATGGCATCGAACTGATATTAGGCTGATTGGTAAAAGACAGAACATTATTAGTGACATAGGGATCCTTTTCTGTTTCTATTATTTGTGCATAGTCCTTTCAAATTAATTTCTTAGTGTAGGTGACTGATGTTTTTGCATTTTGGTATTATTATTCACCAGGACAATTGGTAATCAGGTTGTTTAATGAAATCCTTATTTGGTGCATTAGAGAATTGAAGCTCTCTGGACGAGGAGAGCATCCCAATTTCAAACTTGATTATTTTCAGAATTCAGATCTCCTAATTCCCACCTAACACGTACCAACTCCCAGCCCCAAGGTGCATTCCTACAGGCGTTTATCTCCTGGAGTTTACAAATCTCACTCTTACTTCAGAAACCAGCAGGTATGTATAGTGAAGGGAAAGGAGAAAACTCTGTGGGAAGAAGTTAGAAAGGGGAGGATTTTTAGTTCATTTCTTCCACTGACTATGTGTAGCTTCTCAGGTGTCAAGTCAGGGAAGTATTTTCTGTTAGTGTTTACTTACCTGGTTATCTTATACTGAAAAACTGCGTACACACAGAGGGTAGTTCTCGGCTGTTAGATCACAGTGATTTACTCAGCAGCCTGCAAGGAAATATAAATGCAATGTTTCTCTGCAGCACCATGTTTTTTCTTTTAGTGCTGAGTCTAAGACCTGTAATGCTATGCAGTGTCTAAGAAATATTTGATTAAAAAGCAAATAAATGGACAAAGAGATTGGAAGTTTTACTTTCAATTTCTCTGATAATTATCTGTGTTAGCTTGAAAAAATCACTTAATCTGAATCTCAGAATCCTTTTCTCTAAAGCGAGGATATCTAATATATAAACATCGCTGAGATATTATTGGAAATCTATAATATTTAGCTGTTTAACCTATATTATGTGATATTGTGAAAGGGTGATTTTAATTACATAACAGCATTATATCTTTATTTTAAATGTATGGTAACCAGCACTATTTCCTTGGATAGAAATTTTCCGTCTATAATCTTGGTCATGAATGCTATACAAATACCCAAGTCCCAAAGGTCTTACTAGTTAGCTTTTGTTCCTAAAGAAGCAAGAGAAAAGAATACACGAGAGGGAGTAGAATAGAGTGGTTTTAGAATGAGAGAAACTTAGGTTGAAATCCAGACAGATTCTTCTTTGCTGTAGGCTTTTAATCAAACTGCTTAATTCCTTTAAGCCTTTATTTTATAAATTGTAATGTCTGAGTAAAAACAGTAGGAACTATAATCAATGATTGCTGCAAGGATTAATTATGTAAAATATTTAGAACACATCTAAGCATTGGTAAATACGAGTCACTGTGGTGCTCATCAATTGCATGGTAGCCTCTGTGTCTCGGAGACAAATCTGACGTGGTTCCATTGATTACAACCCCATTTATGAAAATAGGTTTCCAGTCCATTTGAAAGAGGTATGTTTTCAGTGCTTTTTGCTAGCACCATGCCAGAAATACATCCAGGTGGCCACCAGGCCCAATAATGGACCCAGCGAGCACCATATTTCACTGGAAAATGAATGAATACCTTCAGGTATTATAGTGAGTTCTCTGATTTTAGAGTGTTGGTTCCCTTGACTAGTAAACTGATCTGTAAAAGGAACTAATACTAATTTTGAGAGTGTATTACTAATACAATCTTAGTACTAGGCTCTTCCTAGGCATTATTTTAATATATATTTTATTATATATTTAATATATACATATATAATATATATATATATATATATATATATATATATATATAAATACATATTATCACTGAGGAAGGAGAAATTATCCCATTTTTCAGAGAAATACTTAGACTAATTATCATGAAAATACTTAGGTTGATAATCATGTATTGCATATATATAATACTTATTATCACCAAGGAAGGAGAAATTATCTCATTTTTCAGAGAAATACTTAGGCTAATAATCATGAATATCTCTGTGTGTGCATGTGTATGTGAAAGAGAGTGGGGTGGGGCAGGGCAAAGAGATTAGGTTCACCCAGGTGGTTATAGTAAATCAGCCTGTTGATAAAAATAAATCGACCCGCAGTTTATAACCACCTGTTGCTTGGTGCCATTGGAATAGAACTGTATATGCAACAATGGCCCTACCTTCAAGGAGATTTCAGTCCAGTGCAAAGGCAAAATGAACTCATGTAATAATGAGTTAGCAAGGAAATAGAAGAGAATAAGCTTTCTGAAATCCAACCATAGGCTTACCTAACTACAGCCTATCAGTGGGGGAGGTGAAACTGCATTTGTACATCTGAGGATCTTTTCTAAGAGTGTGTTTTATGCTAGATGTTGTGAAGAATACAACGCTGTGTAAATTCTATTTTTGCCTCCAAACACATAAAATTGTTTGAAAATATGAGGTTAGAATTCAAGAAGAGATACAAGAAAGTAAGTTAATAGTAATGTACTATTACTGGCCAAGTGAAGCAGCCAGGGCATAATGAATGCAAACTGTTTTGGGCACGGAGTAAGTTGGGTATGAATTTGGTCCAAAACTGGCATTGAAGGAACAGTAGAACTGAAGCAGAGAGGAAAGAAAGGGATCTGTCTGTACAGGGAAGGCCTTGAGAATGGTCGTATTCTATGTAGATTGGTTCAGTAAAGGTTTCCTCTGGGCAGACACTGGAGAATGCACTGAAAGGTGGGGAGGATAGATGCCAGTTGTTTTGAATGACTTAACAAAGGCTTTTTATTTTGTCTTAGAAAAGTCACTCTGGATTGGCCTCATAGTGCAGTAGTTAAGTGCTATTTGTAGAAAGTCAGATCTCACATGAGTGGCCACTGTTTGAGTCTCAGCCTTTGGAGCTTAAAAACACGCCCTGAACCTGACAGGATGGAGAAATGGAGGAAAAAGGATTGTGGCATGACTGTGTCTCATTGGGGGCACCCTGTCTCTTTCTCTGGTAACATACCCGCTATCTGAATATTATTAAAAAAATAAAAGAAAATCAGATTTCAGGTAGCATGATAGAAGATAGAACCAGATTTATGGGCAGTGGTACTTTAGACAGATATTTTCGAAGAGTATGTGATATGAGTATATGTATATCTGCATGCACGTGTATGTATGTGAAAGAGCATATGTGTATCTGTGTGCATGTTTGAAGAAAATTGCTTTTTTAAACCTGTGAATTTTCACATTAATTCCATAGTCATAATACAGCTACAGATACTATTTTTATTTTGTTTCTTTCTTGTCTTTGTGTGTATTTAAGTATTTAATGCAATCCTAAGCATGATATATATCCACATATATGAATTCTTTCTTTCCAGTTAATATGATAAGTGTTTTCATATGTTACTATGTCATTTGCTGATGGTTTAGGTCAGGCAAGCATGGTGATTGTAGTCTGCCCAATAAGGGAATGGCAGCTTTTATCAAGACATACATTTTAAGCTTTGGAGATTTTGTAATATGCAATATTAACTCGGCTTACTGGGTCTGGGCAAGTGGAGTAAGCTGCATCCAAAGACTTCCCTGCAGCTCCCTGATCCATTAGTCAAGTGGAAATCTCCTAACTAAATAGTCACTCAGAGCTTTGTCGATTCCTTGCTGGGCTCAGTGGATAATATGTGACCTGTCGCACATGAGGGATTCTCAGTAGGCGAGGATGTAGCTCACAGTCTAGGCAGGGCAGGAGGTATTATTCTAAGAGGCCTGCTGTGGGCTGGCTTGGCGGCTTGGACAAAGCACAGACGTGGAGAAGTCAATTGGCTGCCTGTTGGATTTGTGGGGCTCCGAAAGGCCAATTTGCTGGGATTAACAGAGGGCTGGCTTAATAAATGTGTCTGCTTGCCTAATATATTTGAGTAAATGAACCTTAAAATATTTGATTTAATTTAGCATTGGGCACCAGATATCAGTGGCTGATGAAGAACTCAAGAATTCTGTTGAGTGTTCCAGCTTTCCAAGGAAGGTGAAATCAGCCATGATGCAGTAACAGCTGATGGCAAACAAAAGCAATTTGGAAAAGAAAATTAGCTCTTGCCTTCTCCAGCAGAGAAGTCTGCAGCCTGCCATCCAGGGACCCCGTGCTCCTATTCAGCATGGTTTTTCATAGCTTGGTGTTCTGACTGGCTGGTAGGATGGCATGCACCCTCCCACTTCAAGGCATTCCCTTTGTCCTGCAGACTTGCATCCTTGTTGCTCCTGGATCCCCTAGGGAAACATCACGATCAAGTCTGCTGGGACAGGAAGGATTCCACCTCTCCAGAAGAGATACCGTTCACTACCTGGCATAGACCTAGCACTGAGTCTAAGAGAAGGGTGAGGAAAAGGGGAGAGGCCGCATACACGACTGAGAGCTAAAAAAGTAAGCTCTCATGTAAGTCCCTGGAGAAAAAAATTATTGAGGAAGAAAAATGCCTGGTGGCGAAAGGTGGCATGAGATGAGCGATAATTGAGGGCAATAAAACAAAATGGAGGGCAATATAACACCGTCATGGTCAGGGAGAGTCATTCGTGGAGTCAGGAAAAATAAAAGCACATCGATTATTCCATTTTCGTCTCATTTTCATCCTAATATTTTATTATGAAACACGTCAGATACACACTAAAGTAGAAAAGAATTGTGCAGGGAGTATCCATATATGCACCACCTCCAATCTACTGTTAACACTTACTACCCTCGTCCTGTCACATACCTGTCTCTCCGTTCACCCATTTATCTTGACTTTTTGACTAATTTCAAAGTATATCTAAGACACCTACATACTTTGTTCTAACTGTTTCGACTTGTAAATCATTAGCTATCAATCAGAATTTCTTTACACTTTTTACCCTGGTGGAGGTATAAAGTGTATCAACAATAAACACATAGATCTGCAGTATTCCCTTACTCGAGTTTAGCTTTTTGTTTCTTGTTTTTGTTTTTGTTTTTGAGTGATTTTTGTTATAGGGCACATGTGCTTGCCACAGACACAGAGAGACAGAAAGCAAGAAATCACCCCCCAGAGGACATGGCCATACCATAGTCCCTTCTCTTCCATTCTCCTCTCAGGATCTTGGGCACGTGCACACGTGCTGGCCATGAGTTTCAAGCTTCTAGGTCCAGGACTTGAACTGCTATCGGCCATATGGGAGTCCAAGTCCAGCAACATAACCATTATGCCATCTGCTGGTCCCAACACTTACTGAGTTTTTTTTTTTTTTTTTTTTTTTTTTTTGAGAGGTTTTTGCTATAGGGCACGTGTACTCGCCAGAAGACAGAGAGAGACAGAGAGCGAGAAATCACCCCCTAGGGAGGATGGCCATGCCATAATCCCTTCTCCTTCATTCTCCTCTCTCGATCTTGGGCACACACGTACACGCGCTGGTGTGAGTTTAAGCCACCGGGTCTGGGACTCGAGCCGCGATCGACTACATAGGAGCCCAAAAACATAGCCATTACGCCAACTGCTGGTCCCCACTTACTGAGTTTTGACAAAGACATTTATCAGTGTTATAAAAATTCCTATAAAGATTGGGTTGTCGGAATAGTCATGACACATTTTTGCATAAAAAGGAAAAATATGTCGTGACTTTTCCGATGACCCAGTAGTATTACAATCACTCTGGAAGTTCTCTTCTGCCTTTTGTCAGTTGATCCTCACTCTTAATCCCCAAATCAAATGACTATTCTGTTTTTTTCTTCCAACATAGATTAAATTTGCCTGTCCTAGAACTCCATGAAAAGGTAATAATGCAGTAGCAACTTTCTTGTTGATGGGTTCCTAGGCTATTATGAATAAGTTACTATAAACATTTTTTGTGGACATGTGTTATTTTTTCTCTTGACTAACTTCTTAGCATTTCAATGGTCAATTCATAAATTAGAAAATGGTTCAACCATTTTTTAAAAAGTTCCTGCAATTTCTTGTAAAACTAAATCTTTTCCTAGGTGGTGGTTCCATTTTACAGTCCCACCAGAACCTTATGAGAGTTTGAGTTGCTCTACATCTTCAGTATTACTTGTTATTTTCATTCTTTCCTTTATTTATTTCTCATGCCCACCTTCCACCACTCTCTCCCAACACTTTCCTCCCTTATATATTCCTATTTTTAAAATATATATTTATATAGAGATATATATCCATCTTTTTGGTTGTATAGACATATCTTCTTTCCTTTCTGAAGAGTGTGATTAATATGATAAAGCAATTGAAGATTTTCGGAGGGATAAGACCAAGTGGGCTTATCAGAAATTTTGCCTAAATCCCTTTGTCGCCCCATTGATTCTGACTCCTGAATGAGCCTCACAGATCTTCTAAAGCAGACTCTTCATTTAACAGAAAATGAACTGAGGCCTAGAATGGGAACATAATTGTTTACCCAAGATTTTTCAATTAAATAGTATCAGAGCCAGAGTTTCAAGTCAGCATTCTTGTTACACCACAGATGGCAATGCTGTGGCACACATGTTGCCATTTCCTTATTCCATGGACATGACCAAATTTGCTATGCTGAGCCCAACTCAACTTCAGTTTCCTTCTCAAAATAGGACTCTAAATAGCCCCTACTGACCTGTTGGATCGCACATGCATGACAAATTTCCTCTTCATCCCTTGTTTGTTTAATTCAGAAGGCCACACCCTCATATGTATCTTCACCAGGCCATAAGTGTGAGAAAGACTGCCTGGACCCTGAGGTTTCTTCTTAGTTAAGGGAAGGAATAGAACTCTTCCCACACCCCTTTTCTTCTTTCATTTGGGAGAGAAGAAAGAGTGTTAGAAGGGTAAAGCAATAACTCTAATCTTGCTCATCTCTAACCACCAGCCTGGTCACAAAATGAAGCTATAGAATTTTAAAGTAGAGGAATTCAAATTATTGTTTTAGAGGCCCCTCTGAAAATTCTGATCTATTATAGAAAGGATTTCAGTCACACAAAAAGGGGACACTGTCTGAAAGCTGCCATCTTGAAGGCTCTGCAGGGCTCTGTGTATGTCTGCATTCAGGCCCAGCAGGGGCATTCTTGGTGGATGCTGGCCCACATCCACCCCCTTACAGGGCATCTCTGTGCATCCCCCAACTGGCTATATTGTTACTCTCTCTTCTGTAACTCCATCCTCTCTCTCTTAAACTCACAGAGAGGAGGGAAGTCTACTCTTCTCAGCTTCTGACTTCTCCTTATCATCTTTCTTAGATCAGCCTCCCACTGTTATGTCTCACTTTCTAAA